>QANT01004022.1:0-138192 GCA_003254885.1 Purshia tridentata | reverse complement strand
TGAAGGACTTTTTTTTTTTTTTCTTAAAATCGTACTCCTACCACCATATTTTCAGAATCTAAAAGTTTTAGATTTTTTATCACCTTAAGATACGGTATATACCTATGCAAGGTTTAAATTATGGTTAGCACATTTAATTTACATGCATTATAATTATAAGTACTTATAATGTTATATTTACACAATTTTTTAGGGAATTGCATTATTTTATATGACATGACTAGCAGTATGTTTTGTCATATATGTACAAGTGAAATACATGATATATGCCATATTAACTAATCATATATTAAAATAAAACTATTGCATAAAAAATTTCAACATTTTTAAAATACCATATTTTATAAATTATTGCTATTTAATATATTATCACTATTATATATATGGTGGGCGTGGGACTTGTTGACCCCTCCATCTCAAACTCCCCAAAACATTTGTGCTCATCGCTTCTGCTGCTTAAAAAACTCAACTTCTTCATCTTCCAAACGCTCCGTGAACCGTTAGCCTTTGACTCTCTGTCTGCCTATTCTTCTCCATCCTCATCGAAAACCCAACAAAGTTTTTACCTTTCACGTAGCATCAATCTCTTTCCCAAGGACCCCAGTTCCCAAAACTCTCTTCTTTCACTCTTTTTGTTTGCCCTTTTCGAAAATCCTCGACTTCAAGACCATGAGGAAGAAAATGTGGATGTTTTCTAACTGACCACCTCCTCCAAACCCCCAAGCCTTGTCCTTTGCGTAATGGAAGGTATGACCAAACCCACAAGAAGTGTCACCGCCACCACCACCACAGCCTCCATAATCAACACCTTGCTGAGCAACAAAGCTGGTGCACAAAGCTTCCCTCTTTCAAAGCTCTCTTTCTGGTTCGCCCCAACCACTCGCCCACCTGGTCTACTCTTCTCCAGCTTTGGTTCATAGGTTTTGGGTATCGTAGACTAAAAAAGAAAAGAAAAAAGAGAATGGCTTTTTACAGTTTTAACTCCAACTCTTCCTTTGGGTCTGATTACTCGAGCCTCTTCCACTCGTCCAAGCATGGTTCGAGTGGGTTTAGTGGAGTTTTGGGAAGTGGGTCTGCTCTGCCACACAGCCCACACTCTCTGGTTTTGGATAGTGAGAAAGGTGAGCTTGTTAAGGCTCCAACGAGAGTGGGAAAGAAAGGGGTGCCAGAGGCAAAAGCTTTGAAGGCTTTGAAGAACCACAGTGAGGCTGAGAGGAGGAGAAGAGAGAGAATTAATGCACATCTCTCTACGCTTCGTGGTCTCGTGCCCTGCACTGAAAAGGTTTAAGTAAATTTCATGTATGTTACTGTCAAATTATATTATTTAGAACTAATAAGTTTCAATTTTGGTAGTTAATTAGTATACTTGGATTTGCTGGTTTGTTGTTATGGCTTGTTCATTCTTAACTGATTATTTGATATTAGTCATTTGAGAACACTACTAGTAGGAAATTGATCTAACTTAAATTTGAAACTTATTGTCCAATAGTCAAAAAACATTTTCTTGCTAGGGAAATTAATAACTTTTGGTCTGAAATTTAGCTTCTTTGAATTTTAAGGCCCCTAAATGAGAAATACAAAGAGAACTGTGCATCTCAACTTAAGACTAGCTTCAAACAGCTATTTGGCTTACTTGAACACAGATTTCGTTTTTGTTTCCACAAAAATGAAAATATGGAAGCTTTTGGCTTAAATTAATATGACCATTTTTCTTCCTATTGTGGCAACCAAGGGGCTGATCAGGAGGTGTAGCAAATTAAATGGAACACAGACTTACAGGGAAGACCTGATAGTTACTTGCTTTTTACAGTCATTATGTTCTGTACCAAAAAGAAAATTATGGCAAATGCTGTGAGAGGTTTCTGTTGAAAAGTTATTGATTGCATAGATTCTGAGTACTAGTGAAGCTTTTCTCTATCAGGAATTTTGTTCTAATATAATTTTATGGATTCCGTATACAATTTCTCCCCAAGAAGCTTAATGGTGATCAATATAAATATCCCTTTCAATGTGATGTGTTGTTATCTTCTTTTTTAAAGTTTTCAGTAGTGAGAAATATTGAGTTATGAACTTATGTAAAGAGAAGAGGTCATTCATTATTTAATGCACTTCTTTTGAATTAACAAAGAGTTTTTCATTGCATTATTTGTGCCTTTGGAGAGTCAACTCTGTATGTGGAAGTTACAAAAGTCAACTCAAAGATGTGTTATAAAATTCAAAATATGAAGATCATAATTGTGACTGTATGCAGAACATCTTCTGTAAAACGAAATATGCAGTAAATGTCTGAGTGTACTTAGAGATGGAGTCTGGCTTTGCGTTTTCAATTAAATTCTACACATGTTTACTACTGTCATATGCAAGGTGTTAAAAAATGAAGAGGAAGAGAAAAAAGAAGGGTTGATTTTAAACCTGTTAGGTGTACAGCACACTATGCATTACGTCGAAAAGAAAAAAAAATGGTTTGTTGTTGGCAGAGAAACCCTGACTTTATTTTATAATTGTACAGAGTCAAAGGCACCTTTAAAAATTTATAATTAAGTAGGCTGAACACTGTTTCACACCAACTTCAATTTGCTTATTAATTTTAGGAGCCTGTGGTTGTTTAACAGTAAGTGTATATATGTATGTATGTGTGTGTGTATATATATATATGAGAATATGAGATGATTTGCTGTCAACGCTTACTGTATTTAGCACGCCTGTTTTGGGAAGTACTGATGATTATGATTGGATGATGGGGTATAGTGCCAGCTGTGTAGTAGATTCCATCACAAGGTCTACATCTGGACTATAATTTATGTCTTAGATGCATCTTGCTCAATCGTTCAATATCATATCATATTTGGGGAGGCAAGCAAGAACATGTGTGTGGGCAAAAAATAACCACTAAATTGTTTAAGTTCAAGCTTAAGGGAGTATTGTTTATTGATAAGATAAAGATTTTGTGAATACATATTTCTTTGCTTATTTTGTCATCTACCATGTCTTTTATGTTGAAGTAAGTAGGAGGACTTGGCTCTGCATTTTCTGGACTAAGACTATGCTATGATTGTACGATGCACTTATAAGTATGATTTGCTCATGTTATTAAATACCAAGTCTACTTACGTGAGCTTAGAAGTATGTGGAAACTTGTATTGGAATTGTTAGCTAGGTGGTTGTTTATGCCTGTACTTAGACTAAGTTAATTGTGTTTCTGCTATTGACAAAGAAGACATCTTGCTGTTAAGTGTTGATGGAAACTGTTTCAAGTTTTTAACCTTGACCTAATTTCTACTCATAGATGGACAAAGCCGCATTACTTGCTAAAGTTATCAACCAAGTGAAAGAACTGAAGAAGGATGCCCTAGAATCCAGTAAGGGTTTTCTCATTCCAATTGATGCTGATGAAGTGAAAGTTGAACCCATTGACATTGGGGCAGGGGATGGAACCATATCTTTGAGGGCATCTGTCTGCTGTGAGTACCGTTCTGAGCTTCTCTCTGACCTAAGAGAAACTCTTGATTCCCTTCACTTGAAAATTGTGAAGGCAGAAATGGCAACCTTGGGAAACCGAGTGAAAAATGTATTTGTGTTCACCAGCTGCAAAGACAATGATGCTGATCCCGAGGCATGCCAACGTCTTGCAAGTTCTGTTCATCAGGCCCTGAGTTCTGTCCTTGATAAGGCTTCTGCCTCGCCGGAATACTCCCCAAGAACAACACTGCCGAGCAAAAGGCGAAGGGTCTCTTACTTCGATACCTCGAGCTCATCCTCATGAAAGCATACACTGTGTCTGTGCTCATCCTCATATTGTATTCTAATACTGATTCTGTATTTGTTATCTTCAGGCTTGGATGTGTGGAAGATCAACTATTTGTGATATCTATATAATAAATTTGTACCATAAACACCAAAAAAACTATACTGAGAAAAGATAACGCCGTATGTATGTATGTATGTATGTATGTATTTTTTTGTGATTTCTTGGAAAGCTTTAGACTACTAAATGTTTGATGGATATGTAGGATTCAGTTGAAGATTAAATAATGTCTTGGAATGTTAAATTAGTTCGTAAACACAAATCAAGGTACACAAGCCTATATATAAAATGTAGCTTTGGATAAAAGTATGAAAATTTATTTTGATCAGTTTACATTAGGGGTGGGCATCAACCCGCCCACCACCATTTACCGCCCGAACCGCCACCCGTTTAGTCTCCACCCGATCCACCCAATAGTCGACGGCTCAGATTTGGGTTTCCTCCTTCACCGCCCATCACCGCCCGTTTAACCGATTATGCAATATAGGAAATATGATGGATATATTTTACAAGAGTCAAGAGCTAGTAAAATTATTATATATTTACATAATTATTTTATTCATCACTTTCCTTACTTATATTCTTTAAGAAATGTTATTTCCATACTTTGGAGAGAAGATAAGTCATTTTTTATGGGTGAAATGGGGGTCATTAACATTATCCTAAACATATACATAAATAATTTGCTTCAATTTTGGTAGGTTGGCATGCATATAAACTCACCCTCACCCTCTTTAATTTCCACTATTCCTAAACGGCTCACCCGCTACCGACCTGCTCCAACCCGCTCCCCGATTAACTTGCAACCGCCCCGCCCATTGACTATGTGGGTGATGGCGGGTTGAGCTCCCACCCGACCCACCCCGCCCAACGCCCACCCCTAAGAGCTGATCAAGTTTGAGTTTGGGGTAGGTTGGTAGAGACTAACTTTATAACAGATTGTGTGCTGATGATGAATCCCAATTTAAAAGCTCCAAAGAACCAGAATAGTCCCTACACATTTCACGTGTATATAACTGTTATTAATTAGCATTCATGCATGTATCAAAATTCTATGATATATGCATGAAATTTCCAATTTGAACCTTGCTATTTTAGTTCACCACTTCAGCCTACCCTTTTTTGTCTATTTCTCTGTTGACTTCTCTTTGCACGTACATTACATTGAGGCTTCGATACCAAGTACTGTTCTTAAAGAATTTAATGCACCAAATAGGTCCACCCATGCCTTTATATATGTAGCTTGGAGCCTTGGATCAAACATAACTTCAACAACTGCTCAAACACCATGAAAGGAGTTCACAAGACTCTTCTTTGTCTTCTTCTCCATATTTTCTTTCTCTCCTTGCTTCCATTGAAGGCCACATCCTCACCACTTAAACAGGCACAAGCTCTCATTACCTGGAAGAGCAGCTTTGCTTATTCACCACCTTCTCTCAGTTCATGGTCCCTCACCAACCTAAACAACCTCTGCAACTGGACCTCCATTGTCTGTGACCCCAACACCGAAACAGTTGCCCAAATACACCTCTCCAACTTGAACATCACTGCAACGCTTGCCCAATTCAACTTCACCCCATTTCTCAATCTCACCCAACTCAGCCTCAATGGAAATAATTTTACAGGGCCTATACCATCTGCCTTTGGCAACCTCTCCAGGCTCAAATGTTGGACTTGGGCAACAACAAGTTTACAGGGCCTATACCTGTAGAGATAGGCAAGTTAATGGAGCTTGAGTATCTTAGTTTCTACAACAACACTAGTATCAATGGTACCATTCCCTATCAGGTCAGCAATCTCCGAAAGGTACAGTACTTACTTCTTGGAGAAAACTCCTTAGGGACTCCTGACTGGTCTAAATTTTCAGCCATGCCTTTGTTAACCTACCTTTCCCTTAATCATAACATTCGCATGTCAAAATTCCCACAGTTTATATCTGAATGCTGGAACTTGACATTCCTCGATTTATCTAACAATTATCTGACTGGCCAAATACCAGAAGTGGTATTTGCCAATCTGAGCAAGCTTGAATATCTCAACCTGACTAATAACAAATTCCAAGGACCATTGCCATCACATTCATACTTTCCCAAGCTTAAACACCTTCTTTTCTCAGTGAACAATTTCAGTGGTCCAATTCCTGAAGGTATTGGTTTGATATCTAGTCTTCAGAATATTGAGCTATATCAAAATTCCCTTGAAGGGAAAATTCCAACCTCTATAGGCCAACTGAGGGAGCTCCAGCGCCTTGATCTTCGTAAAAGTTCCTTAAACTCTTCAATCCCTTCTGAGCTTGGTCTTTGTACCAACCTCACCTTCTTGGCCCTGGCTGAAAATTCCCTCAGTGGGGAACTGCCTCTGTCCTTGTCCAATCTTCACCTCATTCAAGAATTGGGTTTATCAGGGAATAACTTTACTGGTCCAATCTTTCCTTCACTAATCTCCAATTGGACTGACTTGTTCTCCTTACAACTTCAAAATAATAGCTTCAGTGGGAACATTCCAGCAGAAATTGGGCTTTTGACAAAACTCAATTTGCTCTATCTGTACCATAATAACTTCTCTGCTTCAATTCCCTCAGAAATTGGAAACTTGAAAGACTTGAATGATTTGGATCTTTCAAACAACCAGCTCTCAGGGCCAATTCCTATGACACTGTGGAATCTCTCAAATCTCAAGATAGTATTCCTTTACTTCAACAACCTCAGTGGCACAATCCTACCAGAGATTATAAATATGACGTCGCTGGAGGAATTTGATGTCGATGATAACCAACTGTATGGGCAGTTGCCTGACACCATTTCTCACCTTACTAAATTGAAGTCATTCTCTGTGTTTAACAATCATTTTTCGGGAAGCATTCCGAGGGATTTCGGAAAGTATAGTCCAAACTTGAGCATTGTTCGCCTTTCGAACAACAACTTCACAGGAGAACTGCCACCAGAATTGTGTAGCGGGTTTTCTCTGGTGGATTTGAATGTGGGTTATAACAACTTTACTGGGTCATTGCCAAAGTGCTTGAGAAATTGTACTGAACTACTCTCAGTGGCAGTTGGTAGTAACCAATTCAGGGGAAACATTACAAATGCATTTGGTATTCATCATAATCTTGAGTCCGTTTCTCTCAGTAGCAATCAATTCGTTGGTCACATCCCACCAGAATTGGGAGAATGTGAAAATCTCACTCGCTTACTGATGGACGAAAATAAAATTTCTGGCGAAATCCCACTTGAGCTCGGGAAGTTGAGTCACTTGGGGATCCTAAAACTGGATTTTAATGACTTGACTGGACACATACCGGAGCAGTTGGGAGACTTAGGCCAGCTTTTGGAGCTCCACCTGAGTAAGAATCAGTTGACAGGAGAGATTCCTTGGAGTCTAAGCAATTTGAGCATGCTCGAGTTTCTTAATTTGTCTGAAAACAATTTTACAGGAAAAATACCAGTAGAGTTTGGCAAGTTTGACCATTTATCAACCTTGAACTTAAGCCACAACAACTTATCAGGTCCAATACCACCTGAGATTGGCAACTTACCCTTGCGGTACTTGTTGGACCTCAGCAGCAATTCATTGGCAGAACCACTTCCCTCAAACCTCGACAAGCTTATACAGTTGGAGATTCTTAATGTCTCACATAACCATCTCTCAGGGAGCATCCCATCAACATTTTCGAAAATGGCTAGTCTTTTGAGGATGATTTTTCCAAAAGGTGCATGCAGCTGCAAATGCGTTTGTTGGAAACATTGGTTTGTGTGGAGATACAGATCAGGGACTAACTCTATGCAATTCAAATCCTGGAAAGTCCAACAAGATTCTTGTAGGTGCCATTGGTTCCATTTCTGGTCTATTAGTGGTTGTAACTGTAACTGCTGCTATCCTCAAGTTCCGCCACAAATCAAAGGTTGTGGAAATCGAAAATCCTAGGATGTCTGAGAGTTTTGATTCAATGACATGGGGAAATCTCCATTTAGTAAAATCGTGACCGTGACCGAGAACTTCGATGAAAAGTACTTAATTGGAAGAGGAGGATTTGGAAGCGTCTACAAGGCTGTGTTGGGCAGAGACACAGTTTTTGCAGTTAAGAGGCTTAACATGTCAGACTCTAGTGACAACATTCCAGCAACAAATCTCCAGAGTTTTGAAAATGAGATAGAAACTTTGAAAGAAATCAAGCACAGAAATATCATAAAACTTTATGGGTTTTGTTCCTGGATGGGCTGCTTGTACTTGGTGTATGAGTATGCAGAGAGAGGGAGCTTGAGAAAAGTGTTGTATGGGGAAGAGGGTGAAGCAGAACTTGACTGGGTCAGAAGGGTGAAAATTGTGCAAGGACTTGCTCATGCAATTGCTTACTTGCACAATGACTGCGCACCACCAATTGTTCACCGGGACATATCTTTGAACAACATATTACTTAATCAGAATTTCGTTCCCTGGCTATCGGACTTTGGAACCGCGAGACTACTGATCCCAGATTCATTCGACATGTCTTCCGTAGCTGGGTCTTATGGTTACATGGCTCCAGGTAACTGACTACTTAATATACATATTGCGTATACTGACGCATTATTTGGTGAACATATTTAATAACCTTAATATTATTATTGATTGGACTTTGTTACGTTGATGTGCATGCAGAGCTGGCATTCGCAACGCGGGTGACGGATAAGAGTGATGTGTACAGTTTTGGAGTGGTGGCATTAGAAATCATGACGGGAAGGCATCCAAGGGAGCTGCTGGCTTGCCTACAATCAGTGTCATCAAGCAATGCAGAGTTGAATTTGAAGGATTTTCTTGACCAACGGCTTCCGCCTCCGGCCGGTCGATTAGCCACAGGAGTTGTTTCTGTTGTGACCATGGCCTTGGCATGCACCCAGACCAATCCGGAGTTCCGACCCACTATGGATTTTGTGGCAAAAGAATTATCATCGGCTAGGACTACATCTTACCTTTCTGAACCACTAAGCACCATAACCATCAACAAGTTAGCAGGTTTTCAAAAACTAAAAGATTTACCAACTAAATCTTTAGTTGAAAACCAAAGGAGCTTTGCATTTTCTTGAACAGTTCCATTGTAGGTGCCATAGGGACTCGTTATTATTTAGTCAATCAAAATACAATATAATTATCTGTATACACTTACTGATGATATTGGGTTTTCTATTTTGAGCCCAGACAGAGTGGATGTCTTCTGTTTAATGTTTGGGCTGTTCTTGGGCCTCAAATTCTTGTATTTTCATTTGTATGAATGCATTTGTTACATTACTGGCTGAAAAAGAGTGGCTGCTGAATGTTATAACTTATAAGAACCTTTCAATCATTGAGAATGAGTTTCATCATTCTTGTTGACGTAGAATTTTTCAGTCTCATCAAACTTGTTTCAAAGTCTAATTAAGTGTTTTACTTTTGAATCATTAAATTTTGATTCAACAGTGGTTAATCAGAAAATTATCGGCCGACAGTCAATAGAATTAAGGGTGATTTTAATATTTATCAACCTTAGAAATCACGTGCGTCTTGTAATAAGTAGGAGATAACAATTAAGCCGCCATGAACGACCTTCAGGTCCTTAACTACATATTATGGACATGCATGGTACCGTTAACGGTCAACGCATTCTTTTTTCTTGTAAGGACAAAAACTTAATTAGGGTGATAGACTTTGAGTTTGGGGTAGGTAGGTAAGTCTAATATAATCCCCTTGTTAAAAGTATCATTAAAAGAGGATCGACTAGACTTGTCAGTGTCCGAGTCTCCCTCACTTTGTCGGTTTATCCCATTCACATTGGGACGACTACGTTAAGTAGCGTCTTCAATCTTCCATATCTCATTCTCACCTTCACATTTCTCTAGCTAGACAAATCCGATGGACCCCATTCTCATGGGGGTACCCTACCCCTTTTGGACAATTACTCACTATATTGGAAAGTTTTAATGTTCTCGCCTGCATTCAGAGGGATGGCTCCCTATTTCAACAACCTACCATTTGGTTCATTGGTTGGTATCGTTTTGTTGAAACATTAATGTTGATAGTTTTTTTTGTGCCGAGAGAATTGGTATGAATATATTTTAATCTTAATTCATTTTTTTCATCTACTTTCATCACTCGAATTAACCTAAAAAACTTATTATGATTTATAGTTAAGAAATACTTACTTTTATAACAGAAGATGATAATTTGATCATAAATTTGAGATTTTTTCAAACAAATTATAATTAGAAGTAGAATATCACTCTGATCAATTTTCAAGTCAATTTGCTTATTATAGATTATATTGTGTAGATTCGAAGATGAAATTTAGTTATGATTGCAATTCATGCACCCATTAGTGATTCGCTTTTAGAGATTTAGCACCAACTATGTTGTTTATATAAGGTAAGACTTGTGAGATTGTAATCTATCTTGTTGTCTTAATTGGTTTGGTTCTAAGTATTTTAATTACTAACCAAAGATTCTGGCAATACCAATTCCACTTCAAAGGGTGCTCCGCGCTCCACGCTCTAAAATATATTAAGTGCCCTAATTTCTAACCTGAATTAAGTACCCATTTGGCTGAATAATCATTTTGAAATTAAAATATATGAAGTGCCCTAATTTCTTACCTTAATTAAGTACCCATTTGGCTGAATAATCATTTTGAAATTAAAATAAATGAGCCCAAAATTCCAACTTTAAAATTTAAAAAATTATTCATTTGCACTGAATAATCATATATGTTGCAATTTTGAATAAAAACTTATAAATATATATGATACTAAGATGATGTCAATAATAGTACAGACAAAACTGTCCAGAATATATGTTTGCTAGATGTAGTATAGTTAAAAGCTAAAATATGGTAGACCACTAATTTGGTTGGATTGGATATTCAACATTATTATCAGAAAATTCACAGAAACTGCACCATATAATATTTGGAAGTATTGAAGAATAAACATGCCACGTATGTCTTCTAAAGTCTTCATAAAAGTCAATTCCTAACTTCCCTTTCTAAAAGCGTTCATCAGTGCAACTTGCATTTAACTAAATTATTGTTCAGTCCCATCTCCTATGTATAGACTAGTTGACCACCTCCTTTTTGTCGTATATTTCTCATCATCTGGGTTCTCCTTTTTTGAGTGCGTTAAAAAACTTAAAAGTCGAGCATTATAGATTCGTGGCTTCTTTCGGATGTGATCATGTGACATCACGTGTGTGATTGTTGAATTATACTTAACTTTTTATACAAGACTATATATTATAATTTATACAAGATTATATATTATCGAAGAAGGATATACCGATGCATAATTTGATAAACTGAACGTTTTATTATATGTTTTTAAGAAATTAGGCCAAATAGACCCACTCATCAATCATGCCTTTATATAGCCGGTTGGTTTCAAACTTAACATCCACATCCTCTGGTCAAACACCATGAAAGGAGTTCAGAAGCCTCCACTTGATCATCTTCTTCTTCATATTTTCTTGCTCTCCTTGCTCCCATTGAAGGCCACCACATCACCAAGAACACAAGCAGAAGCTCTCATAACTTGGAAAAACAGCTTTGTTTTTTCACCACCTTCTCTCGATTCATGGTCCCTCACAAACCTAAACAATCTCTGCAACTGGACATCCATTGTCTGTGACCAAAGCACCAAAACAGTAGCCCACATTGAGCTCTCCAACTTGAGCATCACAGGAACACTAACCCAATTCAACTTCAACCCGTTTCTCAATCTCACCCAATTCAGCCTCAATCTCAACAATTTCACAGGGACTATACCATCTGCCATTGGCAACCTATCCAAGCTCACACTCTTGGACTTGGGCAACAACAATTTTGAAGGGCCGGTACCTGTGGAGATAGCCCAGTTAACAGAGCTTCAGTATCTAAGTCTCAACAACAACAGTCTCAATGGTACCATTCCTTATCAGCTAAGCAATCTTCAAAAGGTACAGTACTTGCTTCTTGGAACAAATTTCTTAACCCCTCCTGACTGGTCTAAATTTTCAGCCATGCCTTTGTTAACATACCTTGACATGAATATGAACAATCTTGATTCAGAATTCCCAGAATTTATATCTGAATGTAGGAACTTGACCTTCCTGGACTTGTCTCAAAATAGTTTTACTGGTCAAATACCAGAACAGGTGTTTACCAATCTGGGCAAGCTTGAATATCTCAACCTCACTAATAACCAATTCCAAGGACCAATACCATCAAACTTTCCCAAGCTTAAACAGCTTCTATTGGCAGTGAACAATTTCAGTGGTCCAATTCCTGAAGATATTGGTTTAATATCTGGTCTTCAGCATATTGAGCTATTTCAAAATTACCTTGAAGGGAAAATTCCATCCTCTATAGGCCAACTGAGGGAGCTCCAGTTTATTGATCTTCATAAAAATTCATTAAACTCTTCAATCCCTTCTGAGCTTGGTCTTTGTAGCAACCTCACCTTCTTGGCCCTGGCTGACAATTTCCTCAGTGGGGAACTGCCTCTGTCCTTGTCCAATCTCCACAACATCGAAGAATTGGGTTTATCAGGGAATAACTTTACTGGTCCAATCTTGCCTTCACTAATCTCCAATTGGACTGAAATGGTCTCTTTGCAACTTCAAACTAATAGCTTCAGTGGGAACATTCCAGCAGAAATTGGACTTTTGACAAAACTCAATTTGCTCTATCTGTACCATAATAACTTCTCTGGTTCAATTCCCTCAGAAATTGGAAACTTGAAAGATTTGGATGATTTGGATCTTTCAACCAACCAGCTCTCAGGGCCAATTCCTATGACACTGTGGAGTCTCACAAATCTTGTAAGCATACAGCTTTTCTACAACAATCTCAGCGGTACAATCCCCCCAGAGATTGGAAACATGACATCATTGGCCATCTTTGATGTCAACACAAACCAACTTGAAGGGGAGTTGCCAGAAACCATTTCTCTCCTCAGTAGCCTTGAGACTTTTTCTGTGTTCACCAATAAATTAGTGGGAACCATTCCGAGAGATTTCGGGAAGTACAGTAAGTTGCGATATGTAAGCTTTTCCAACAACAGCTTCTCTGGGGAATTGCCACCAGAATTGTGCAGTGGATTTGCTTTGACTTTTCTCACAGTGAATAATAACAACTTCACAGGGCCATTGCCTGAGTGCTTGAGAAATTGTTCAGCATTATATAGAGTCCGGCTGGATGGGAACCAATTTACCGGACACATTACTAATGCATTTGGTGTTCATCCGGTGCTTCATTACATTGATCTTAGTGACAACAAGTTTGTGGGTCAACTCTCACCAGTGTGGGGGGAATGCAAAAACATCACTGCAATGTATCTGGGTAGAAACAAAATTTCTGGTCAAATCCCAGCTGAGATTGGACAGTTGACACAATTGCAGTCTCTAAGCCTAGACTTCAATGAATTCAGTGGGGAATTCCCAAATGAAATTGGAAATCTAAGCTTGCTATTCACTCTCAATCTGAGCAGGAACACATTCACTGGAGCCATCCCCCAGAGTCTAGGCAAATTAACCAAGCTCGAGCTTCTTGATTTGTCTGATAACAATTTGATTGGAGTAATACCAGTTCAACCTGGTACATTTGAAAGTTTAACAAGCTTGAACTTGAGCCACAACAATTTATCAGGTCAAATACCAGCAGATATTGGTAACTTGGACTTGAGGTATTTGTTGGATATTAGCAGCAATTCATTCTCAGGACCAATACCTTCAAACTTGGCCAAGCTCACACAATTGGTGAATCTCAATGTCTCACACAACCATCTCTCAGGGGGAATCCCATCAGCATTTTCCCAAATGCTTAGTCTGAACAGCTTTGATTTTTCTTACAACAATTTGACAGGTCCAATCCCAACTGGTGGCATTTTCCAAAAGGCGCCTGCAAATGCTTTCGTCGGAAACTCTGGTTTGTGTGGAGATCAACAGGGACTAACTCTATGCAGTTCCTCAATGACAAAGTCCAACAAGAACAAAAAAATTCTCATCGGTGTCCTTGTTCCTGTTTGTGCTTTATTAGTGCTTGCAGCTGCTATTGCTCTGTTCCGAAAGAAACCCAATCTCCTCGATAAGGAAACCAAAAGTTCTAAGAAGTCTGAGAGCTTTGAGTCCATGATATGGGAAAGAGAAGTGAAATTCACATTTGGGGAAATTGTGAAGGCCACAGAGGACTTTGATGAGAAGTACTGCATTGGAAAAGGAGGGTTTGGAAGGGTTTACAAGGCAGAGTTGCTATCAGGCCAAGTTGTTGCAGTTAAGAGGCTTAACATGTCAGAATCTAGTGACATTCCAGCAATCAATCGCCAGAGTTTTGAGAGTGAAATTCGAACTTTGACACATGTCCGCCACCGGAACATCATTAGGCTATTCGGGTTCTGTACAAGGAGGGATTCCATGTTCTTGGTTTATGAGTTTTTAGAGAGAGGCAGCCTGGGAAAAGCATTGTATGGGGTGGAAGGGGATGTTGAACTTGGCTGGGCTAAAAGGGTCAAAATTGTGAAAGGACTAGCTCATGCACTTTCTTACTTACACCATGACTGCTCTCCACCAGTTGTGCACCGGGATGTTTCTATCAACAATGTATTGCTCAAGTTGGATTTCGAGCCCCAGCTCTCGGATTTTGGAACAGCAAGACTGCTGAGCTCAGATTCATCCAACTGGACCGCGGTTGCTGGGTCTTATGGCTACATGGCACCAGGTAATGTAACAAAACTTATTTCGTAAAAATTGTAATAACTTAACTTTTTGGGTCTAGACATTATCTAACGTGGCTAATTGGTTTCTTGATTTGCAGAGCTTGCATTCACTATGAAGGTGAACGATAAGTGTGATGTGTATAGTTTCGGAGTGCTATCACTAGAAATCATGATGGGAAGGCACCCAGGGGACATGCTACAATTCTTATCTGAATCATCAAAATCTTTGATGGACAATCCAGGATTGCTTTTAAAAGATGTGTTAGATCAACGGCTGGAGCCTCCGACCAATGAATTAGCGGACGCAGTGGTGTTCGTGGTGATCATAGCCTTGGCGTGCGCTCGTGCTCGTCCAGAATCACGACCCACAATGCGATTTGTGGCACAAGAACTATCAGCTAAGACCCAGCCTTGCATTTCTGAACCATTAGATAACTTAACCATCAACAAACTAACTGGGTTTCAAAAATAGAAGAAATTGAAACTAGTAGTACGAATGCCAACCAAATCCTAGTTCAAATAAGTTAGTAGGCCTTTCTTGGTGTGTTTGTGTTTGTATCATAGGTGCCTTGAGTCCGGGTTAAAAGTAGGTATTAATATATATATTGTTAAAATGTTACATATGACTATCACATATAATAATTTTTCCAGGTTGGAAACCTGTATGGAGAATCTTGAATACATAAAAATTGTACTTGTACCCTGTAGTGTGTGTATAATTGGCTTAGAGATTCTAATTTCCCTAGACATTGTTTCATTGATGTACAAGCCTCAAGTTTCAAAGTTTCCAAATTTCACCGGCCAAACCTAAAAAGCTTGAAACATGAAAGTTGGCCAATCATGTTCTGCAAAGCCGCGTTGTTTCAAAGTGGGTAAGACTCGCTTTCGAACAGCTTGCTTGCTACCAGTGAATCTCATAATTAATTTTTTGCTTATTAATTCCTTTTCAGATAGTCCAAAGGTTCTGTCCTTTGCTACTATTTTCAATTAATTTTTTGCTAGTCAAAAGTTGACTTGTATCTAAAATATGTATAAAAGTTGACTATGCATTCATTTCACCTTTTTTTTGGAAGCCGGTCTCAATGTGTATAAAATATAGGAGCATGTACAAAATTATTGAAGGCCCAAAAGACACTGATCTTTATCACAGATTCACAAGGTACATTGTCTTACAGGCAAAATTCTATTAAAATGAATGTATGTGTATAAACAAATGAACTTCCTTGGAAACTCAAAAACATTGCAAAACAAACAAGCAAAGTGTGGCATAACTACAAAGACAAGCAATGAAGAGGAAGGTAAAGACCCCAACAGCATGCCTAGCACTCCACTCCACATTGTTTGAGAATTGGTCCAGTTTGCTTAGGCAAGAAGGGATCAATTCTCACCCAAACCAGTGAGAAAATGGAAGCAAGAAGAATTGACCAAAGGACCACAATGGTAGGAGTCCTGTTTTGCCTTCCCATTAAACCTTTGAGGAAGGGGTAGAGATGAACAATGACCCAGAAGGCAAAGAATAGCTTCCCAAATAAAGGACCCCATGAGCCATAGCCATTGTTAATGGCATCAGAAACTCCAGCCACTACTCCCACCATGTTCAAGATTATAAGGGTGGTTGGTGGTATGAGAAGGGTAGTCCACTTGAAGAGGTAGAGTTCCCCATATTCACCATCATCTCCTGCTTTTGATGTCACAGTGAAGTTGGTGTCAACTCCAAACAGGACTTTGAGTAGGCCTTGAAAGACGGCAAAAAGATGTGCAGAGACACCACCAATAACCCAAAACTGCTCATTACGCCACCAGTCCTCGATGCCAACACCGCTCCATCTCAGCTCAAGAACACCAGTTGCAATGATGGAGATGAAAAGAGCCATGAACCATATGCTAGCAAAGTTATTCAGCTGCACAGAATGAAATTTTGATTAGAAAATTGGCCTAGGTTCCATTGATCTACAAAAAAGTCTCCAAAAGTACTTACAGTGGGGATGATGAATTTCCCAGTCAGAAGACAGACAGCTGGAATAGTGCAGTATGCAAGCAAGGGGATGGAAGTGAAAGGGTAGACTATGGTGTTGATGTAAGCAAGCCTCTCAAGCCATTTCAATTTTCCTCCCCAGGCATACCATAAGGGACAATGACGACTAAGGAAGATTTCGACAGAACCAAGAGCCCATCTCAGAACTTGGTGCAGCCGATCAGACAAGTTTATAGGAGCAGATCCCTTGAAAGCTGGTCTCTTTGGCATACAGTACACTGACTTCCATCCTCTACAATGCATTTTGAAGCCGGTCAAAATATCTTCTGTAACTGAACCATAAATCCACCCAATCTGCAAAGAAAAAACCACGAATGCTTTGGCTTGTTAGAGTCTCTGTATCAAAGCCTAGTGTAAAAAGAAATAAAATACTTGTACCAAATTTAAGTACCGCATAGATAGAGAAGTAGTTCATCATAATGCTACTCAGTACTCACCTCTTTTCCCCATTCTGTTTTTTCTTCATATCCACAACTTATAACATGAATGGCCTCCTTAACTAGTGTTGTGTTATTAGTCCCTTCAGGAATCCCACCATTTTCCATGAGAGTGGAAGCAATAAACACAGGGGATTGTCCAAAACGTTTCTCAAAATTTTTCTGTGACATTAGTGATGATTTCTCCAATTCATCATAGCCTTCAAACCCTTCTTCAATCTCTTCAAGATCAAACATGGGTCCAGTCCCTTTCCTCACATAGTTCTTCCCCATCATTTTCTTCTTCTTAGTGTAAAGTCCCCCAAGAAGACTTCTCAATCCATGCTTCTTAGACTTTGACTTTGACTTCTTTGAACCACGGCAACAGCCACAACAGCACCATGAAGGCCAGCAGTCACATGTCATCTTAGGTCGCTTTTCAGACACTGGCGGATCATAGCCATACAATGCTTGCCTATTGAAGACACATCCAGTGCCAACATATACTGGTCCTTGGATCCCATCTAGGCCTTTCATGTTGATCTATAACCAAAAATACAGTCAAGACATTATTGAGCTAAATTTTTACAGGGAGAGAATATTCTGTATTGTAAGAAAGCATAAGAAGTTAAAGCTCTAGTGTCACTTACATCAAAGAACACAACATTGCGATTAGCATATCTATCATGACGATCAATACCATCAAACCTTTGAGGGAATTGAACATAGCAGAGCTTCTTCCCAAGCTGGGGATCCATTAGGAAGCACATAGCTTCTCTGACAGCCTTGCTGTTGTTGATGTAGTGGTCACAATCCAGATTCAACATGAAAGGTGCATTAGTAAGCACTGCAGAAACTCGAACCTGTTGATCATATACGAAATTTCCAAGTTAAAAGAACTGCTAAATGCACCAATCTCGCCTCCAAGTAAATACACAACTTAAATAGATATCAGCTCACCAAAGCATTCATGGCACCAGCTTTCTTGTGATGTTGATAGCCGGGACGTTTCTCACGTGAAACATACACAAGACGTGGAAGTTCCTTACCATCCACGTCTAGTGCACCCTCACTTCCCAGATAAACCTGCAAAGCAAGTAGAATTAATGTCCACAGGCGCCATGTAAACAGTGACTGAACCAATTCGTTTGCATTTCTCTACTTTTTTACCTCGTTGTGCTTGAAAAACGAATAAAGCCTAAAAATCAATTTAAAGCCACATTTGTTTCATATTGGTTTTATGGAAAAAAAAACAAAAAAACAAAAAAAGCAGAATAGGGA
Source organism: Purshia tridentata (assembly GCA_003254885.1). Taxonomy (NCBI): domain Eukaryota; kingdom Viridiplantae; phylum Streptophyta; class Magnoliopsida; order Rosales; family Rosaceae; genus Purshia; species Purshia tridentata. The sequence goes on along the minus strand of QANT01004022.1, from coordinate 119,964 downwards.
TGAATAACATTTTAAACCTGAAGCATTCCAGGATGATCACGAGTATTGTTCCCGGGCCATGGAGTACCATCCTGCATAACCCACCCTTCCTCTGGTTTCTTCTGAGCCTTTGACACCAATGCATTAATCCTCACTTTGAATTCTTCATACTCTCTCTGCAGTACCTCAAAAAAAAATCCCTTTAGACCTCATTTCATTGTTTTCAAAGTGTTGCAACAAAAACATCTTTAATTTTGCTTACTTTCATGGCTCTGCGCTCCTTTACAAAGTTTGGATGAACCTTGTCCTTCAAGTAATCAATTTTCTCAGAGAAATAGAACTCAGGGGCTCTAGGCTCAATGTTATGCTTCTTGCAAAATGGCACCCACCTTCTTGCAAATTCAGCAGTCTCCGAGAGTGCATCAAACAGGAGCATTGAAGCACCATCATCCGAGACATAACAGCAGATCTTGTCAACTGGGTAGTCAACAGATAAGATGGACAGAACAGTGTTTGCAGTAATGATTGGAGGCTCCTTGAGAGGGTCCACTGTACTCACATAGACATCAACTGGGGCGAGGGTGTTAGCCTCACCCTCGCGCTCAAACCTCATGGACAGGCGGTCCAAGTAAGTTTCACGGTTGGTGGGTTGCCATTTGGGGAACTGGTCAAGAATCCAGGAGAGGGCAAACCATATCTCACAAATTACAGATATGATCCAAAGGGCAAAAGCATCATATGCCGGGGTTAAGATGCGGAAACGGAAGAAGAAGGCCAGAATTACAAGCCGGAGGACAATGACTATCCGGTAAGGACTGATTTTGCTCGAAGAGATGGGTACTTTTCGCCACAGCGGTTGCCGGGCTTCAGCCATACTGCAAAAAAAACATGTTGGCGGCATATTCAGTATAGATTTCAGAGGATTTCCAAAGCATTCATGTTGACTTATTGTTGGTTCATACTTTGCAGCATTGAATCACTTTAATAGTCAATTTCTATATGAAACCAATTACTTACAGAAAGTCATCTTCCTCGCCTTGATCTTCATTTCCATCATCTTTGCTCACCAAACCTCTCTTTTCTTGCCTGACTTTCCACTTCTCCACTCGGTCTTTCCACTCTGCATTACCATTAATGTCTTTCTCGCCTTCAAAATCCTTACCAGCAACTATACACAACCCAAAGACACATAAATTAGTACATGAAAATGCAGTTCACTACAAGATTCAAATCCCTTTGAATCCTAGCAATATAAATTGAATTAATTGCATCCTTACCACTTCCTCCAACAGAGAAAGGTTGATTGTTGGGATGCCATTGTTGTTGATCATGGTCTCCATTTTCCTGCAAAAAGTCACTAACATTCATGATCACTTGGGACACCTTAAGATCACTTCCCATTCCTCGGAATATTAGTTATTGTTCTTATTTTGAAAACAAAAATTAATGCAAACTACAGGATGAAATTACCGAGTGATTAATGGCATGATTTTCATGTCCAGAGTCATCATTGTGATCATTGATCTTGATCTGAAATTCATCGTCAAAATCATCTGCATCCAAGTCTTCCTCGTCTCCAGCAACTCTAGGACAACCTACAATACATATATATATATGCATGCATTTTCATTAATTAATTTGCTTAAGAAGTGCATTAACGTGATATGATATGTATATATGCATATAAACCTTTGTGACGCTTATAACGAGTGTTGCACTGAGGGCAGCACTGGTTGCCTTCACTCCTTTCATAGTCATAACAAGGCCGACACACTGGGAACCCACACACATGACATGCCACAAACAACTCCCCATCTTCTCTGTATCCAATCTCATCCCCACAAACTCTGCAAACTTTCGACACCGATTGCCGGGTTGGAGGCCTGTTACTCTGCCACATTTGACATTCAGAATAAAACAAATGTTTAAATGCATAATGCATGCCATTGTTAGTTTCGATCAAATTAAGGAAGGATTAGCTATATAGTACTATATATATGTACCTCTTCGTCAGTGACATGCACAACATGGAGTTGGTTGTTTTCGGTGTGATCAGAAGAACCTGTAAAGAAGCCAGCCATGGTTTTTGAGGCCATTGCAGTTATGCATTAACCAAAAGGCCGGAGATGGAGTGGCGTTGAAAAGATGGTGAGAGGAGAGAATGGGAAGGAGGGTATTATATTGAAATGTTGGATGCATAAGGTGGAAGTAAGTGTGTTGTGTCTACCTACTGTGAGTTGGGAAGTCGTAGGTTTGAGTCTAAGAGACGTTAGAGAGGGTTTGGTTTTGGTTGCTTTGCTTTGCTTGCCATGCCAATATAATTAATGTTCCTTTGCTAGATAGCTAGCTTCGACTCAAAGGTGTCTCTGAGGTTGACGCCAAACTTTTTTTTAAATAAACAACAAGGAAATAAAATACATACACACCTTCTAGCCTTCTACATGTGTGATGTGTCACGTACCCACTTCCTCTCATGATCTCATCTAACTACTAAATCAAAATAATTTCCTTAATAAAATTACATATTATTCCTAACAGAATTCCTTATTTCCATTTTAATTACTCAAGGCTTCCTTTGTTGGGGACAGAAACAAGCAAAAGCCTGGGCCAGGTTACGGCCGTTCTACGAATTACAGTTTGATGAAGCCAGGCCCGAATATCAATAATGGATCCAAGTTTGGACCTACTATTTGTTTTCAAGGTTTCTAAAAATACCTCCCAATTTTCTTTTCCTAACCCCCACCCCCAAAACACCAAAATATACCATTTCTGCCCTCAACGGTAAACAAAAGAAACAGACCAATACACACAAAACCAACAGTCAACACCACCACCCCTCTCCAGTAGAATAGTCCACTGACGATTATTTTTAAACCTACAAGCCTTCAAGATGCTTCCTAACATTTTGCGAAAGAAAACAATACAAATCTTATTTGTCAAAATAAGATTACTATTATTTATTATTGTTATTATTTACAGCTTAAAACTTAGGAACAGAACATCCATACAAGACTGAAGATTCCACCAGCATAATCGGTGGCAGACACAAAAGAATTCTCTATGCCGTATCCTTGCTCAACTAAAAAACTTCAAATAACGAGGATCAAAACTTGACTAATTCAGCTTTAAATCATCAAACTAGCCAGAAAAAACTGCATACGCATTTTATCCAATGCCCATGTGAGAATATATGATAATATAAAAGCTCTTTCCATATCTTCAAATTTGGACCTTCTAAGAATCAGGAATGATTGGTCAGTCTAATACAGATTTGGCAGATGATACGACTTATTCTTTCATTTTGGGACGCTTTAGAGGTTGGGAACTGGAGGCGCAAGAATCTGGGTCAGGATTCTCAGGAGCTTCGTTTTCAGGTGCCTTATGCTTCTCTCCCAACTCCCCTGAACCTTCTCCAGATGTGGTGTTGGCTTGAACTGGATCAGTTTCAGTCTCGCCATGGTCTGCCTTGGAGGACTCCAGTTCACTTTTGTCAGGAGAAAGTTGCATTGCATCTAAAGGCTCGGCAGAGGTGTCGTCCACACCGGATGATGGTGCCTTCAGCTTGTCAATACCTGACTTACATTGCTTCTCAAACATCATTTGAAGGTACTTACCTTGCTCTTCTATTCGTAACTGTAGATTTCTTTGAATCTGCATAGAAGCGAAAGTTTCAACAAAATACCAACAGAGAAAAACAGCAGGGTTGAACAAAAAAGGAAAATGTGCAGCATATTTATGTGGATGTACACAGCAATTAACAGGAACATACGCATATCTCAAGCATGAACCATACGCAGGAGGGTTTGAAGCCCCTCACTGTGTTGACCAAAGCCAAAACATATAACAGTGCCATGCACGTCATAGTGCTCAAATTTTGAATCGAGACAGGTAAAGTTAGATAGAACCTTTAGAATAGATTTATGTAGAGAACTCAAGACCTTCATCAATTAGAAATAAAAATCAATGGATTAAGGAACAAATTTATACCTCAAGCTGTTCATGCAGTCGCTTCTGAACTTCCATCTGCAGTCGCAGAGCCTCAGTAATCTCAATACCCCTGTTACCCAAAAGATGCGTAGAAAGGTTAAAAAAATATAGCATGATAATTCAACCTATAATGGGTAACAGTAAACAAAGCTACAGGCAGAAGGTTGAATCATTTGACACTTGGCCCTCTGTTAAACCACTCCAGCTATATCACATTCAAATATTTAACAATATTCTTTCAGGGGCTAAAATTAAGCAATTGAGGCAACTCAGGGCCTCCTATTTGGCTTATAAAGCCTCTTTTTCTGGTCCTTTTCCATTCTATTTTTCTCCCCAAGACTGATTCGCTCTTTTATGCAGTTTGATCTTCCCATATAGGTTGAATGTTGTCAATGACGAGGTTGAATGTTGTCAATGACGAAATGACCAAACAAGAAGGCCCTCAGGGAACCTTGAACTCAGAACTCTCAAGTTAACACCAGTTATAATCACTGAAGTTGCAGTAGAATCCGGGACAAAGCTCGGTTTATGTGAACTTAAGACTTCATAGTTTAATTACGCCATAGTTTATCTTATAAGAAAAAGAAGGCTATAATGTATTATAGGATTTAGGTCAATGTTTAATGCAGCCATGCTTATTCAGATCATCTTATCTTTAAACTTGGGGTCAGCCAAATTCCAGTAATTTTAAGAAATTTTCAACTGATCCAAATTCTAATGTCTCGTACAGTTGTCACATCAGCATCATTCTTTTACTTCAAATCTACAAAGTAAAGACCCTATTTAGGGGAATACCATAAGCTATTAGCATTTACTGGGTAACCACAAGGTGTATCATTGGATTGTGTCCTATGTTTTCCAGTAATTAATAACTAACTGACTTACGTTTTCAAGTCAAGAGATGCCATTTCTTCAATGGGAGTCAATTTTTTGTCCGAGGACCCTACAAAAGAATGTTAACAACACAGCACATTAACTAATTATGAAATTCTTGAATGTAAGCTATGAAAAGAAAATGAGGTCAAAGATTTATGCACACAAATAAGGTCTTAGGGTAGAACATGAAACTCCAAGAGACAAAAACAGGCATTTACTATAAATGAGAAAACTCAAAGGCACTTTCTATATACCTTCCGAAGACTCTGGTCTGTATCTAGCGGTCCTGTATTTCTGCAATTTTAAGAAGTAACAATCCATTAAAAGAAAGTTCCCCAGAGTTTCTGTGGGAAACTATTTATTGGTGAAGGGAGCTTGTGTACCTGCAAGTGACTTTTCACATGATAGATAGTCAAGCCATCAACTTTCATGAGCTTTAGCACACCCTTAGGAGTTGCTCCTGTAAAAAGTAAAAAATTTCACTAAGTTACAAATTTTGCATATCAGACTAAGAATTCAGTGTCTTCTCAAAAAAAAAAAAAAGACTAAGAATTCATTGAAGCCAGAGAAATTACTCACTTTCACTACCGCCAAGTTGGTTAACAGCCTCCACAAAAGCCTCATGAAGTTCTGGTGTCCAACGCATGCGTGGTTTGGCTGGGACACTATTAGCCGAGGAAGAAGTAGTAACAGCAATGATTTCCCCAGATTGGACAGGAACAATTTCTTTAGATGGAACAGGAATGATTTCTCTTGACGGAGCAGGATGCTGCTGATGACCTTGGGCCTGCTGAGTTGAAAGATTTGAAGACTGTTTGGGAACCTCGTATGTCATCTGAGACAAAAAAATAAATCAGAACCCAATTGATTTTTTATCTTTAAAAATAACGGCAGACATTATAAACTGAACATTTGAAGCGTATATCAATCCCCAACTCTATGAGACAATCACAACCTTTGGTTCCAGATCTGTAACATTGTTGTCAACAAGAAGCTCATTCCAATTGGAAGTCAAAGCATCATCATCGGTGATTAGCTGGTCTGCCCATTCCTGCCAATCGTTTCGCTTACTAAATTCTTCAGCAGCCATAACGCCACTACAACTACTGTTCTCTACTTGACTATTCTCGACAGGGGTATTTACAGGAAAATCAAGGAAACCTGGCAGTGAATCTGTACACCAGGAACCACTGTTTTCTTTGGAATAAGGACAAGACGCTGTGGATTGAAGAAATCCCGAATGAGAAGAATGTGGTAATGGCAAAGATACAGAACATGATGACTGAGAAATGAAAGGATTCTTTCTTGACTGTTTATCATGAGGTGAGACAGATGAGTAGTGAAGATCTGTTGAAAATCCTGATGATGATGAAAATATGTGACCAACTACTCCACTGTTGGAGGTTAAGTGACCTGCATGCACAACAGGCCTTGTCATAAGTTCTCTTTCCATGTAACCCTGTTGTGCGTCTGGCAACTTGGGATATGTCTCTTCCAAAGGGGTTGGAAGGACTGGTAAAGATGACGACAGTGCTGCAGAGACCCCCATATGAGTAAGCTGCTTTGCAGCTGATCTCTGAATGGATAAGGCAGGGCGTGCCTCCATCAATAGTCCTACAATCAGAAAAGGGAGCATCAGTAATCTAGTCAGTAGCTATTAGCTAAGTTTGTGATAGCGGTGATACTGACCAACTTAAAACCTACTGAAAACACCCTTTTTGCTTGTTTCTGACAGCGAAACCACAGAAAAGGTTCATCAATTTTTAACTCTGAACAGAAGGATAAATCCATTAGTGAAGATACTATACAAACCAACCATGATAAAATAAAAGCGTTTCTTTGCATAAACACAATAAAACAACTCCCGAACTGTGAAAATGTTTTAACAAAAAGAACACGCACCCATGAGTTTACAATTACATCACTGGGCTTCGAAAGGATGCCACTACAAGCACTGATTAAAAGTGGCCCTAAAACTATGAGTGCTCTGGAAAAACCATTTTATCCCAACAGAACTTATCTAAAACGAAAAGAAAAGGGATAAAACCAAAGAGCTTTCTTTTTGTCTTCTTTATGAGGTAGTTGATCAGTTAGTTGTAATGATACATAAGACAATCAAACGTTCACACTCTGGCTCATTACTAAAGCACTTATCTGTCTGATTTTGGAACATCCCAAAGAATAATCGACTTATGTCAATCAAACGAAAAAGAAAGAGGAAGGCCAAAAACAAAAATAACCAAACAGAACCTTAAGTTAAATATTAATGTTACCGAATTAAATTTCACACTTCCACCTACCCTAAGGCCAAGTTCTAACCAAATACAGACTAATATAACTATTTTATTCTATCTTCAAGCTATAATTCAGCTCTATATGCATGTATGACTATATCCTATATAGCACCATCCACTCAACCCAAAAAAAAAAAAAAAATTCACAAATGAAGTGATAACCAGCTCCAACATAAAAATTTAATGAAATTATGCAATCCATCAAAGAGAAAAATAGCTACAAAGTAAAAGTTACACTCCACCATGCAAAACAATTTCTATATGCCAAATTATAGAATTAGAAAAGAGGTTGACAATCAAAAAGCCGATTCAGAAAACAAATATCAAAGGAAACGTTAGAGAACCAATTCAATTGGGACCTGATAATAATACCAATTGAAAAGAAAGCCAAAATCCAATCAAACTCCAAATGGGCATTCCACAACCAGTAATAAATAAAGCCTCGGATTCTAACCCAAAACCCCAAAATTGAAAAAATTCATCAAAAGGGTATGTCGAATATTTGAATTCTCACCTAAAACTCGATAGAGAGCTTCACAAGCAAAAAAAGAAAAGAGGAACCCGAAAGGCGCAGAATCGAATCGAAAAATGAAACCAGGAATTTTGGCGCAGGAGGACGGAGGGTGTGTCTAATATAACAGGCGGGTGTTTTTAAATTCCATCACCGACGGTGTGGCCAAGGGAGGAAGGAAAAGGAATGGAAGTGAACGGTGACGAGTCTCGCACGAGTGCGTTTTGCGACCCCTCTTTCCTTTGGGGGCTCTGTGCGTTATAAGAAACAGTGATTTTATTCCACGCGCCTCTGCGGTTCGTTTAGACGAGTCTCCTCGATGTTGACGGAGTAGTGCAGGGCATATGTGTGGGACCCATGCGTTGGCGGCTTGTGATTGGGGTGCTGAAAAAATATCTGATGGGTCGCACGTGGGGAAAGAGTTTCCACCCTTAAATGTTCTTTGGAGTTGCCCAAAAGCCCAACGTGTTGGGACACCACATTTTCACCTTCTTTATAAATTATTAATATAAAAATCTTGGTGCGGGAAATTTCACATTCAATTTTATTCATAGAATGGGGCAAATGGATATATTTTATTAATTTTTTTACAATTTAAACTGTATATTTTTTAAATTTTAATTCATAACTAATAGATGATTTTTTGAAAATATTTTATACGTATTTTTATATGATTAAAGTTAAATAAGTAAATTATTTTTAATTTGATTAATTTATGAACAAAAATCTAAAAAATATACGATTAAGATTATTAAAAAAGTATATCGAGTAAGCTCATCCATCTCATCTTATAAGTAAACCTAAAATTTCACACATAAAAAGACATGATTATTAATATATACAATTTAAAATTTAAAATAATATTTTTTAAAATGGTTGTCATTTGAGTGAATTTGTTATATAGTTTCAATACGTGATGTTAAGTTAGAAAAAAAAAAAATTCCTGCTCTTAGGTTTGCAATAGAGTAATACTACCTTTTACTAACATAAAAAGGTTATCAATGATGAGCAAATTTTTCTCAAGTCTATATTTTGTTTGAAATAACCTCCAAGCTGTTTTTGGTAAGATTTTTGCTTAGCAGAAAAAGGTTGTCAATGATGGGCAAATTTCTGGTGCATGTGCATATTGTTTTGAAGTCATTGTATTAGATTTTAATAATAATCACGTGATGATGATGGTGTCCTTTCTAAACATAGTACTAGTAGATCTTCTATATTTGTCATTAAAATTCGACATAGTCCACTAGGTGGTGGCTACCCGAAATTAGAGCTTGTGTTTGGTTTTTCATCAAAATTCAATGAAAATATAAATATAATTGGTTGGGAAGAGAGAGGTAGAGAGTGAGACTGAGTTGCAAAAGAAACCATTTCAAATCCCAATAATTGAAAGCATTTAATAGGAAACAAAACATCAAGTTGTCTCCTTAATTGGCTATTGAATACGAGGAAGGAAGAATATGTGTAAAACTTGCAGAGACTTGTAGTTTCCACTGCATTCAAAGAACATTTATTATATATGGCCTGAAATTTCATGCCAAATAGTACATGGAATTGGGTAATTTGAATGTCCTTTTTGCACTGGGAAGTCCCTCAAAACTGCTCCACTGATCTCCAATGATGCCCCATATGCGGTAACCTTCATCAATCAATCGATTCCTTGCCTCAGACTTGTATTTTTGCACTTCCATGACTTCATCTTCAAGACCCCTGCAATGTGTGTACGTACGTTATTATGAAGTCAGTCACTTTATCTTTTTACTTCTTCTTTTTCTTTTGGCATCAATTCTCTTTAACCATTGACAAAACCAGATAGAAGAATCAAATGGCAGGTTGGTCAAGTAGTTCTCATTTGGGTACTGATAAAGACTGAAAGAGAAACAAAAGGCAGCAAGTTTGAGTTTTGAAAAAAAAAAAAAAAAATTACAGAGCACCAACATATGGATAATAGAATAGGATATATACTTCAGATTTGTACTAGAGCTGATGCTGAACCATGCAATCTTAGAGCTGATGGAGAGTGGGTCACAGGTGTTACAATCTTATTGGGTTGTGGTACCAAGTCAGCAATCTGACCTGGCTTCACAGGAAAGGGAATAAAAACTAAGGAAAAAAGAGAGAACATTTTAAGGGCTAGTACTTAAATATCTCATGAATTCAGCCAATTTAATGGATTAGTACTTTTAGTGCTGTAAATCTAAATCATGCTGGTAAAGATTCCAATTATAGATTAATTATACAAAATTAATTATCATAAAGAGGGATATGAAACCTTGATGAACGCTCATACCTTAATACAAGACTAGTCCATCCATGGTATCCAACCTTGATGAGGTTATCTACACTTGAGGATCTAAGGTATTCCCTTCTTGAAGAGATTAAGAAGATCTTTAGTCCTCTGTTTTTTATATCATGAAAGAGCTTCAGTGTGTGCTCAAGAGCTGGTGCCTTACTCTCACTCATCCATGCCTCCAGAGAAGTTGCATTCAGCTTCTCTCCCCTAGTTTCAGATTCCAAACACAAAATATATTAATATTACTCCTGTCATTTAACCCCAAAAGAACTTCTAACTTTAATAACATTCACTTCTCAGACATCGACATGTTATGAATCTCAACCATACATTCAGACAATTTACTAATCAATATTTCATATTCAAAGTCCAGTAAAATAAAATGTCAGATTTTCTGCCAAGGGAGAAAATTTCTCCATCTAACTATTCACAGTACTTCATGTAAAAGAGGTATAATGTTGAAGTAACAAGGAGTACCTTGTAACCAAAAATTCACTTACCCAAAACCATGTTTCTTGTAGAATGGAATGGTGGAGAGAAGTGTATCATCAACATCAAAGATCCATGCATCTTTACCATCACCCTCCAATGCACAACAGCTGCTTAGATAGAGAGTGACCTCCTCCAAGGCCCTCTCTGAGTCTGCCTTGTACTGTGATGATGTCATGTATTTCTTTATGTACTGCACACATTCTTGGGGTACCACATCAAACCCTCTAATGTTGTTTACCTCAACATTTATCCTCCAACTCTCACAGTACTTCTTCAAGCTATCTCCCACCACCCCATTATAATTCCTCTTCTTTTGGTTCAAAATGTTCCAATCTGATGCAACTACAAAGCCCATAAAGAGGTTTAAGAAAATCATTGATCCTATGAGTTTTCCCATTTGAATTTTCCTGAGAAAAAAGAGGTGGAGAGGGAGAAAAAATGGGTGAGTTGAGAAAAGTCTAGATAGCAGGTAAGTGAACTTAAAGGGGTGGCATGGGGTGACCGTGTGGGGCATGTATTGATTGTATTTTCATGGCCTTTTACTAGAACCCACATGGTGTAATCAATTAAGTTGGATGGATGATAAAGTGATTGTGGATTAATGAATGTGTAATGGACAAGTGGACAAAAGGCAAATTTATGTTTCACAACTCATGGAAATTCTTTCCTATGGGCTATATCAGATCTAGTAATTTGTGCTCAATGTGCATGCATGCAACACTACATATGCAAATGCATCAATGTGAACGAACCCATCAAATGGATGCTTAATTAATTTCACCATGGTCATTCATGCACATCATACCATATGTAAATCGAAGACAAGCATCCAATGGCTGTAAAAGAAATATTATTTCTCTAAGTTCTATCCTCAAGTTAAACGTTCATCTATCCGTATTTGTACAAAGTTTTTGGATTTAAGAAGTATGTATGCATAAATTTGTTTAACTTATCATAATCTTTATGACTTGTTCAAAGTGCAAGTTGGGTTCAGATCGATCGGGTTGATCCGAGCTGTACAATTTTTTTGTCAATTGTCATATTTTCCAGTCAAAGATCAACGGCGTTGTGAATTAAGTTTTAATTCTCTGGCTTTTGAGAAAGAAATTTAGGTCAAGTTTGTTAATGGTTGCATTGCAATCTCGGAATACAAAAAGGGAGCATGGCAATGAATAGCGGAGGACCCCAAAACCAACCAATTTGCAGGCAACGACTCATCTTTGTGGAATTTACTTTATCTTTTTGACAAGATTGAAAAAAGAATAATCTTTGCTCCACATCCACTCCACTCCCAAAAGGAAAAAGGAAACAAAGAAAATAGAAATTTTCCTAATATCCCAACTTCCAAGGTCTGTTTCACTGTTTCACCTAACACCTCATCAACCAAAATGAGAATTGGATGAAAAAAGCCATGTTTAAATTTTATGTCTGGACTTGTTTGGATTCTTGAATTTAAATTTGGATTTAGATTTCAAATTTATGCATTTAAAATTCATGAAATTGAAATCCCTAGATTTGAAATTCTATTTATTTTATGTCTGGACTTGTTTGGATTCTTGAATTTGGATTTGGATTTGGATTTCAAATTTATGCATTTAAAATTCATGAAATTGAAATCTCTAGATTTGAAATTCTATTGTTTGGATACAAAATTTAAAGGTGAGAATTTCACAAAATATTTCATTTTTTTTTGACAATTTAAGAATTGAAATATATGATTAAAAATAAAAAAAGTCATCGGAGGGTGGCCGGAAAATTCGCCGAAGAATGGCCAGAAAAGTCGTCGGAGAGTGGCTAAAAAAGTCACTGGAAAGTTGTCGGAGGTGGCCGGAAAAGTCGTAGGGAAGTTGCCGGAGGTGGCCGAAAAAGTCACCGGAAAGTCACCGGCGGTAGCCAAAAAAATCGCCAGAAAGTCGCCGGAGGGTGGTGGGCAGTGGTCGCTAACAATTGTGGCCGGAAGTGAGGGAAAGAGAGAGAGAGTAGGATGGTGGGATTTCAAATACCTAGTTGGAGAAGGTATTTGAAATTCATGAATTTAGCCCTCTCAAATCCATCTTGGATTTGAGCCAAATCCAAATACACTCCTTTAAATTATTCTAAATAGGTGGATTTTGATTTGAAAAGCTTAAATCTAAATTCAAATCTAAATCACCCTTTATCCAAACGGGGCCTAATAATAGTTTGAGACTTCAGAATGAAACAAAATTTGTCATGCTACTATTAGCAACAAACCTCATAGTAAATCTAAATTTGAATGACTAACAGACTTGAGTGAATCGAAAATATCTATACATCTTGAAGGAAAACCTCGTCCCTCTGCCTTCAATGGTCTCTGTGAAAATCACTCTTTTGAGGGGACATAGCGTCACTGGAAACTTGAGGTGAGAGATGGTCATTGGAACCGCTGTCGAAGTTGAGAGAATAGCTGTGAAGATCATAACTGTATTGGATGTAGTTCCTTTGCCCTCCCAAAGCTTGTTTCCATTGAGACTTCAACTTCCAAACCAACTGCCGCAAAAGATATGATCCGCCACAACAACCCAATGATGAACTTCTTTGAAAGATTACAAATGTGACTGCAGACTTGGTGCTTGCAATTCTCTTCCCCAACTTCATACACTGGAATTTCCAGAAACTAGAGATGCTTGAAACCTTCATTGCTAGCTCCTTGTCCACCTTTAGCTGTGAGTTGTTTTATAGAGAAGCAAAACAGCACCAAGAATATTATGATGTACAAGAAAACAAGCAGATGAAGCCGTAAGTGTCAAATTCCCACTAGAGAGCATCATCTGTAAGATGTCACATTCTCAGTGGTGCAAGTTGATAAACATTACAATCAATAGTCTATTCAGTGTGCTTTAATACCATTCCTGGGTCATATAGGTCCAAGTTTGGATGAAAGGATTGAAGACTTGCCTCTGGTGATGTAATGTCAGTAAAGATGACAAAACACTTTTTTAAATGTGATTGGCTTCTAAAAAGTTGCTTGTCTGTATGGTTTGTATCTTGCTTCTGTTTCAATCAAAGACTTGGTGGTGAACTTTCCAGGAAGCATAAAAGTAGAATGAGGTCCACTCCTGAATCAAAAGTTTAAACCGTCCATACCTACATAAACAATAGTAAATTAATCACATGTTCTGACCTTTATACAGCTTTTTTATCACATAACCTATCACACTTTGCACAGAAAAGGCCCACGAAGATCATGAGAAATTTTATGTCGTGTACGTCTTTGATACTGATATCAATAGTAAAAATAAAATAATTAAAATTGTGCCAACAAAGCAAATCTTTAAGCAAAGTATAAATGAAGCATAATTAGTTCTAAGAGATCACACAATCCTTAGAATAGCCACCTAGTAAACCAGATATGGATGAAAAGTGAAAACCACAAAATCCTAGAAGGAGGCAGAAAATAATGTTGGATCCATAAACTTTAGGCCTTTCAAATTAATGTACAAGAAAATACCCTTTGGAAAGAAAAATATGTATATTGAAATGATATCAAGAGTTGGCCGACATAAAACATACATTTTTGGAAACAAAAAGAACTAACTTTAGTCAATTGTACCATAAATCTTACAAAACCATGGTCGAGACAACTAAACTAAAAATACTTCACACACAAGTTTCCAAAACCATAAATACTTACCTTCAAACTTAGCTTCTTTCAACAATTTATTAAATTTCAACCTATGTATTCAGTTATATATAGTCTAAACCTACATAGAGTAGATTTCTCTAACAGTCGAGCACCATCCACAGCTTCAGGCAATTAGACGAGAACCACAAACATGGAAAATGTAAAGGCACCAAATTCTCTCAGCAAGTGCACCTGCAAATAAGTCATGCATCGCATATAAGCATTCTTTTTTTAATTTGGGGAGGGGGAGGGGTGTTGGCTGTGGTATTAATTGAATATACTCACAGTCATTGTGCTCCTTCCTATCATGAACACAGTCACAGCATCTACAAAACAAAATAAATGTAAACACCCGACAATCGTACATCTCGACAAGTAGTTATTAGTATCAATATGGAGAAAATGAGTTACAATACAAAACCTCATTGTTGAAAAGTCTCCTCTGAATTGAATCTGAATTTCACTCAGGTAAAGTCTAAACAAGGGTGACCTGCAACACCAATTATCACCTGCTTCAATTTAAAAACATATAGAATAAAACGACAGTTAACACATATACCTGGAGAGGGTGATTAAAAATCCCATCAAAACTAAACCAGTCTACTGTGTCATATGAGATATCACCATCATCCATGCTTATAATAATTATATAGTTATTTGTTAAAGCTATTTCAATGTGATTTATTTTTTAAAATTTTACAAAAAATAGCTTATTTTAAACAAATTTTAAGGGGGAAATAGAATCTTCAAAACCAAATGACTCATTTCAGTTCCTACCGAACAAGGTGATTGATTCAAACTCTAAGGCAAATCCAAAAATTGTATACAGTATAGGAATACCAGGATGGAATTGCAATGGCTCCAAGGGCTGGAGATAATTTCCACAACTGATGCAGCTGACTGCCCAGAAATCCACTCAGATACTCAAGAATGTCACTTTCCTAGTTTAACCATAAAAGCCAATCTTGATTAGTAATCCAAGAAGATACAAGTATGAACAAGCAAAGAAGAATGCAGAGACTCCAAATCTGCAGAGTAGCAGACAGTCAAACACTTAGATGCACTTGCAAGAAAAAAGAACACAATAAAAATTAACAAAATATCATGCATTTCAAATTTTGCATGTACAACACACAGACTCACGAATACGTTTATTCTTGTAAGCATTTAAAAATGACCTTTGTACTCATTGCTTCCTGTTTAGATTTAAGAGCTGTAGATCTTCCATAACGTAGGTTGCACACTTCATGATATAGCTCCGAAATAGTAAGGTTATTATAAGAAACTGACACCAAATGTTCAATTAGAGAAGTCCATCTGTTTGTAATGCACCCTAGCAACAAGAGCTCCTGAAAGTAATTACACTAGTTAATAGAAAATAATTGCTGGAGAGTATCAAGTATTCAAGAAATTCATAAAACTAAAAAGGAAAAAGGTAAAAATTCATTCTAATTTATTTAAACAAATGAACCGACTTACAACTGTTTCACACTGACCATCATCAGTACCTCCTTCTGAAAGATTCAAATTCAACCGTTCAAAAATTTGTACCCACTGAATCTTAGGGGAAGAAAATATCATGCTGGCACCTGAGACCAATTGAACAGTTCTCTTATCAAGAAAATATGCGAGATTCTCTGATTTCCAGCGTTTCCATGTCAGAGAACCAACCAACCATTCTACAGTCCTGAATAAGTAGTCACAAGATATTCAGTTCAGGCCATAGCAGTGTGATCTTGAAAACATGCAACAGTAACATTTTGATTTGTCATAAAATTTTCTAGATACCTATGAAAACACTCGTGACTCAACTAACTGCATTGCAGAAGAGCAGTTGATTGGGAGACATACCATCTTCTATCACCAAAGGGACTAGCCACTCACGACTTAAGCTAGACACAAACAGAATTTTGTTTTTTCTTTTTGGTAATCTAGACACATACAGTCTACTACAACTACTTGCACCAAATCTTGCACATATGACACAATTCACTTTGCTCATACAAATTACTCAGTTTCTACTACACAGAAGCTTGCACACACACTTCCCACTTACGCTGGAGAATTTTCATGCTTTAGTTGTTCTTTAAATAAGTTATCATCAAACTTGCTCCAACTGCTACATCTGACACTTTGAGAAAGAACATCTAAGCCTGTCTCAACCGTTGATATGATAGAAACCGCAGACCACCTCTTAGAGAGCTCTTGAACCGCGTATTTTGTTAAACCATCACCAGAGCAATTTTCAATCTTCGTAGCTGGCGCAATGCCTGGGTTAAGTGATGTACTCTGTAGCTTCAACTTGCTGAGGTATAAATTCAGAAAATCATGCTCAGTTTTTGATAGCTCCTGAAGATCCATCTCCACAGTTGCTATCAGCAAAGCTCTGAGGTGTGCATCTCTCACGGGTAAAGTATGAATGAGATGGTCCAAGACAAAACACCGTGCCGTAGTAAGAGTAGCGGATGACAAATTTGCAAGGCCCTGATTTACCAGATACAAGTAGATAACCAAGCTAATCAGGCTGGACTTAAAACTTGGTCATAAGTAAACTAGTTAATAGATTAATTGAACAAACTCAAGGTGTCAAAACAATGCTCTCTATAAGACTATAACCTTGGGGAAAAAGGCAGCGGATGTCATTTCCGATAGAGCTGCATCAAGTTCCTTCACCGAGTCCTCGTAATCATCTGAGCAACTCAAACTTCCAAGGACCTAATAATAGCAAAAACAAACTCTCAATAACTGTACTCAACTAAGAGACAAGGAAAAGGTAATGAATACTGACATTTTCGAAGAGGAGGCCCCATTGGAAGGCCTTCTTGATGTTGTGGGAGTCCCAGTGTGCAAGGCGACCAGAAGATTGATACCCAGAAAGCAGAATCAGTATATCTACGAACCCTATGATCAGATTCATCAGTTGTTCCAATGAGATGTCTGGGTGGTTCCAACCCATCGTCGTCTTCCTCGCCTCTTAGGGGAAACCCCCAGCTGTGTTTGATGAATACGTTGGATGTGGAATGTGAATTGGAGTCAAAAATTTCAGAATTTAGTAAAGCCCTCAATGCGGCACTGTCGTGCTGACTTTCTGGATTTCCCGCCCTCTCCAACCTTTATTTATTTATTATTATTTAATTTATTTCACCATTTTTCTTTTTTTAATATAAAGAATAATTTAGAGTTTTGCATCGTGTCATGATTCATGATTATCATCGCATAGAAAAAATGGGATAATTCAAAATGAATAGAGTTAAACTGTAAAACTGTAAACCAAAACCAAAATACCAAATTTTAAATTATGGATTTTAATCCTAAAAGTCAAATTTGTTTTTGTTTTTGTTTGTACTTTGTTGTTTGGGGCCTCTGGGGCGGCACTACTTTTAATTGATTATTTCATACCAAATTGCATTGCTTTTTTTCCAATTTTATGTTAATTCCGTATTAATTTTGAATCAAAATAAAATACGATGCAGTGAGAAAGAATACAATAACAATTTCATGTCATATCGAAGATGCAATCTCATCTATGGTGATCATCATCATCAATATTTCCTCATATCTGTATAAACAGTTCATAAAAATGCCAGCTAAAACTGAGATCCAACCACACACCAAGAAGATTCATAGATAATAGAAAATCAAAATTAAAAATCTGATTATATTTATCTAACAGAACATCAAAACATAGATCTTCCGAAACAAAGAAATTAACAACGCTCTGCAAGTAACCCTAATTCCTAAATTGACAGAATTCAAAATCAAAGACTACTAGAATCACTCTCAGACAATAGCATTCGCAGCACTCGCAATTCTCGGCCACAGATCGGCGCACTCTTTCCCAATCGGCCCCGTTATCGCCGACCCCTTCATCTCCCCCTTGGGATTCACGATCACACCAGCATTGTCCTCAAAGTACATGAACACGCCGTCCTTTCGCCGCCAAGGCTTCCGCTGACGAACGATCACCGCCGGCAGCACCTTCTTCCTCAGATCGGGCTTTCCCTTCTTCACGGTGGCCATCACCATGTCGCCCACGCAAGCCGACGGAAGACGGTTGAGTCGCCCCTTGATGCCCTTCACGGAGATGATGTAGAGATTCTTCGCTCCAGTGTTGTCGGCGCAGTTCACCGTCGCCGCCACCGGCAGACCCAGCGACATGCGAAACTTGTTCCCCGCCGACCCTCCCCTCCCTCTCTTCGACATTTTCACTCACTCACTCAATTTCTCGCGGCTTTGCCATTTGATACTTGCATATATACTAGGGTTTGGGGTTTGCCAGTCATTAAACGGCACCGCTTTATGAAACGACACAGATACTAACATTCATTTTTTCACACGACGTGTCGTGTTGTTGTGGGTGTATATTTACCAACGTAGCCTTCTTCTTTTCCAATCGTGTCGAGATGGTCTGCACTTCCCTGCTGAGCTTCCCCCACCTCCCAACTCCACCACCGACGAAGCCAAGCAGCTCGTCCTCCAAATGGGCCAAGCCCATCGTCAGACGCCAAGTCAGCACTAGAATGTCCCTCAGCAAACCTACACCGCCGGACCCGACTTCCCTGCTCACCTCCGTCAGCAAGCTCCTGTGGGGTCCATCCCTCCCGCCGGGCCTCATAATCTCCACCGTACATACGGCGTGGAACTCCACGTGGCGCCTGATGATGTCCCAGCTCGCCCCGTCCGATCCCTCCCGCGGTTACTCTAGACCGGCCTCCAGGTTTCGCGCCACAAGCATCCCGCGGCAAGCGCAAAGCACGCTGCACCTCTACGTGGGCCTCCCGTGCCCCTGGGCCCACCGCACACTCATAGTCCGGGCCCTCAAGGGCCTTCAAGACGCCGTGCCCGTCTCAGTCGCAGCCCCGGGCCAGGACGGCTCTTGGCAATTCAAGAATACCCGTAAACCCGACCCGGATACACTTGCCCCGGGTCCGGATAACGCAAACGGGTGCTCAACTTTGAAAGAGGTGTATAAATCAAGAGCAGGAGGGTACGATGGTCGGTCCACAGTGCCAATGCTTTGGGATAAAGAGAGGAAGGAAGTGGTGTGCAACGAGAGTTATGACATAATCCAATTGTTCAATTCGGGTCTTAATGAAGTGGCGGGTAATCCGGGTTTGGATCTTTCACCACCTTCAATGAAGCAAAAGATTGAGGACTGGAATAACATAATATACCCCAATGTCAATAATGGGGTTTATAGGTAAATAATTACTTAATTCCCCCCTGATTCAAATTTTATACTGTTAATTAATTCCCACCATTTTTGCAGATGTGGGTTTGCTCAGTCTCAAGAAGCATATGATACAGCAGTGAATGAGTTGTTCAATACATTGGACATGTTAGAAGATCATTTGAGCTGTGAACGCTACTTGTGCGGGGATGAACTGACGCTTGCAGATGTTTGTCTCTTCACTACTTTGATTCGGTTCGATCTTGTGTACAATGTGTTGTTCAAATGCACCAAGAGGAAGCTGCTTGAGTATCCTAATCTTCATGCTTATATGCGTGACATCTATCAAGTACTGCCTTTTTCACTCCAAACCTAGTTATTCATTCATTCTTTTTACTTGAATTCAATGGGAAAAGGACTAAGCCCTTGTTTTGTTTACAGATTCCAGAGGTGGCTCAAACTTGCAATTTTGCTTCAATTATGGATGGCTACTACAAAACCCTTTTCCCACTCAATCCAGGCAGCATTCAACCGATCGTGCCCGCTGGGGCTGAACATCAAGCCCTCTGCAGACCTCATAACAGGAATTCAACGTCGCTTAAAGATAAACGCACGGCCACGCTCTATGTTTCTTAAGAGCCAGACCCAAACTCAGTTCAGACGTGTGTACATGAATGATGAACCCACCTACTATGTAATTGTAATGACATTAAGCTTCGTAATTAAAGGTATAATTGTAAAGGTAGCATGGGCTTTTTCTGGCGTCTCAGAAACAGAGCTATAGCAATAGACTCAACAAGTTCCACCTTGGTGTATCTGGCTACATGTATTTTACTTACAAAAAAACACAACCAAGGACATAGAACTACAGAGTAATTTAAGCAGTGTGCTGTAGCCTCCGTAAACACAGTAAGATGGGCAGCGCCAAGAGTTTAAATTATCACTAATGGCATAAGACGCCTAATGAACTATACAAAACCATACAAAAGATCCAAAAACGCTGTACAAATACATCCAAAAGATCTTTACCCTCAGCTTTTCACATATCATTGGTGTGATCTGTTCTCTCAAGCGTTCACCTTGACATTGATGCAGATCTAGATCCTGTTGCATGTGGGCATGAAAATGAAGGTTAGCATCAGGAATAAGTAATAACACATAATTAGAATAAAAATCAAAGAGCATCCCAATTATTTATAAAACCAGATGAAAATTGGGCTAATAAAAATCATACAGAAATGCACAATTGGGCAAGAAAATGATTGTCACAGACAAGGATGTGAAAATTTAGTCTCAAGGGAATTAAAAATTTTAAAAATACACTTACTATTTGAACGTTTCATGCTCCTGCAGAATTTACTGCCACATCGGCAGTCGAAGACCCTAACAGGATGATCATGGTCATCAAAGTCAATGCCGTAATCCTGCAGAGAGATCATATATAGCAGCAGCTTAAGAGAGGCCACATAAATCCAAATAGTCATTTATACAGGAATTAAATTATTCAGTTAAATCATTCTGTTCAAAGCCTCAACCATCAGATACAATTGTAATCAGAAAATCCTTACAAGTACAGTCATGTAATGGTGGGAGGTCCACAAATACATTTATAACACTAATCAATTTCGTGAAATTCAAAATGAATAACATCTAATGAAAGTTGAACTAGTAAACTAGACAGTGGGTATTTCCATAGCGCAGTAAAACTTTGCTGAATAAATACAAGAAAAAATTGGAGTAATTTTCATATGTAGAAGGGTTGCAACAAAATACTGCTCCATGGAATTAATGATTCATTCAAATGTTTTGGATGCTGTTGTCCTTGTATGGGAGCAGAGATTTGTATGCCAAAAACAAACGAATTCTGAAGAACATACAATATATGCAAAACTACAATCTAATAAGGTTAAAATACTTACCCAATTAAGCTCTTCCAAGGCATCTACTTTTCTTGTTGTGAAAAAAGCAAGCTGCACAAGAGGGCACATTAAATATTCTATTATACTTGCTAAGCTTGAAGCATGAAATCTGCAACCACCGACAAAGCAGATAACTATAACTATACAAATGATCAAATATTCCGTACATGATAAAAGCGATGATCCGGGGTCTCCACTTCAACTGGGATCTCAACCAAGTTTGCATCCAAACATCTAGTAAAATACAAAATAATATGTCAGATGTTCTGAAGGTTAACTCCTTGTAACACAATCAGACACTTAGCTTAACAAAAGTCATAATTCATCATCAACTAGATTCGTGTCTCACTTTGTTTGAACAAATAATGCACTCTAGAGGTTCATAATGACTCCAGGTGCTTCAATGTGAATTCTTGCTTTTTCTCTAAAGCCATTTCTAACTATAATTTTGTGCAACAGAAGAACTAGCATAAACTTTCATTTTAATGCAGCAAAATTTCAACATGCATTGCCTACTCTGAATTCCCTTTTTAATTAGTTTAAGTTTTCTTATTGCAATTACAACCCCATCCTGAGCTATTTTCCTACTATATCATTTCTGATTTTAAACATAAACATTCCGTCCATAGCAGAAACCAGAAACTGAGCATGTATCACTTTAGGATTCTATTTAAGCATATGCAAAATAGATGTCATTATAGTATCTGGGTAAAAGATGCATATCATAGAACTGAACCATAAGTGAAAAATTTGTCGCGCAAACAAATAAAAAATGGCCATAGGCTATATTTCGTGTTAGTGGACTTCAAGCGTTTACCTATGATTAATAAACCTAGCAACATTTCCATAGTTTGTTGCATCCAAACAGAGAGCTTCTGTATTCCTCAAATTCGCTTTGGAACCCCAATCTGCATCCAGTAGCACCGGATAGGGACGTTTCCCACTTCTGGTGCTTTGGATGTTCCTCGCATGTAACTCTTCGCTGGTCAGTATTTCCCCAACGTACTCACACACAAAGGCACCTTTTGGAAGGTCCTCTAAGGTTCGTAGACCCCATCCT
Source organism: Purshia tridentata (assembly GCA_003254885.1). NCBI lineage: Eukaryota > Viridiplantae > Streptophyta > Magnoliopsida > Rosales > Rosaceae > Purshia > Purshia tridentata. The sequence goes on along the minus strand of QANT01004022.1, from coordinate 97,743 downwards.
TTTCCTTCAGAAGTAAAAAATACCTGGAATACACAAGGCAAATCAATCGGAGAAGCTGCATTTGAACTGACAAAAGGTATTACACAAGCAAATTTTATATAACATTATATCCTCACAGAACAGAGCTATCAAAATAAATGAAACAATTTATACACAAGATTTACATCAACAAGAAAAGAAAAACATCACCCCCATCAACTAAGGACATTTTTGCATAAATTCACACCTGCAACTTGCAATTTAAGCCTCTCTGGACCACACGGTTGCCACATTGTCTGTGGCAGCCGCATTTGCTCCAACATTCTTTAATAAACTTCCTCTTTAAGTGGCCTTTGCATGGTTCTAAACAATCATCATTCTTTAATCTTTCGATTGGGCAGTTTTTACAGTAGAAGGGACGGTGTTGTTGAGGGTTGCGAGTCATAGAGATACACTCTTCCAAGAAATCATCTTTAACAAGGCCTTCTGGAGTGTAAGCAAACTCACCCCCAGTATGACATGCACAAGCACAACATACAGACGCTGCTAAGCAATCACCAAAGCAAGTTCCGCAGCAATTCTCATCCCCAATCCCAGACAGGCAGAAGTTAACATCAGCATCTTGGAAAACAAGGCTTTGGGAGATATAGAAAAAAGATGGTGGACATTCGCTGCTCATTTCATTTACCCATGATATTCTTACTCTTTCTTCTCCTTTAGTTATGTCATATTTATCATGAATAGTCCTTAAATCACCAGTAGTTAGATCGCACTGTTGAACAACCACCAGACCACAAGAGTCTCCCAATCCGCCTTCCTTATCATCCTCAGCAAAACCATTAGAAACAATCCTCCTACAGGTTTGTGTGCAGTCATCAGCACCATTTAAAGACAAAGGTCTGGGAACTTGAAGAACAGTTACCGCACTAGGGCATTCAATACTAACAGACCCATTTGAAGAACATGATGGCATACACAATGTTTCCTTATTTCCACCGACAGCATCCCAAGCAGCAGATTTTTGCCATGCATCAATACTTGGTGATATATTAATTGATCCATCCTGTGATTCACTATCAGAATTAGTTACCAACTCCAAGAAGCTGTCACACATGTGCCCCAACAGTTTCTTTAGAGAAAAGTTTGGATCAATAATTTTGTATGAGTGCAAACATTTTTCCTCTGTCAATTTTAGAATGTCATCTAGAGTAGGCATATGAATATCTGCTCTTCCAATAGCTGGATTGCAACTCATAGAAAGCTTTACCTCTCCTAAGGATGAGGAGGCAACCTCCAAGTTACAAGGAGATTCCTCTACCGTCACGTTACAAGGAGATCCCTCTGCAATGGTTGCAAGCTCAAGGTCCATTCCCCTCTCATCAGATGGAGCTTGAATATCATTTCTACTTTTTTTCTCTTGGGATGCCACGGGTTCTTGATCATGGTGTTTTTCAGTTGCACCATTTTTGAGTAGAGAGTTTTCCTTACTTGATGGACCTACAGAAGTTGAACAAAACAAATATCATTCTATGAGAAGATTGTCGAAGGCAGTAAGAATACCCATAAAATTTTAAGCCATAGTGTTATGCCATCAATGTTTATAATTGGCAGTCATTGATATATTTCATTCACAGTATTTTGTTGGTTCCTGGTTCCAGCTATCTAGCTGGTGGACTATCATAGTATAGGGGGAACAAAATGTACCTGGAAGGATCACTGCAATAGGAACCTCATCTCGTGGCATTTCTTTAGTAAACACGTCATCGGTGAAGGGTTCATCTTTAGGCTTGACTAATTGATGAGTGCCAACATTTCGTTTAGGCAAAAGAATGATGCCTGGTTCAACCATCATCTCCGCAGAGCGCAAACTATGAGATGATCTCTCCGAAACATTACTTTTCCCTTGGGATGCAACTTGGCGTGAGAACTGATCAGATCTTTCCTGTGGTTCCAATGGTTTAGACATAACAGGTTGCTTGCCCTTCTTTCTAACACCAAGATGGGGTGAAATTGGTTGCTGCAGTTCAGCTCTTGACTCAGGTGACCGTGCAATGTCTTGTGGCCACCGTGGAGAACAAGAATCAAGTAGCTCATCTGCCTCCACTTTTGGCCTTATCAATGAAGTACCACCTGACACAGGGTTGCAGGTATTCTGGGAAGGTGAAATCGGACCCTCATGACCTCTTAAGCGTAACCTTTTCAGGGGACGTTCAGGCTCATGAGGCAGGAGAAATTCTTCTTCCATGTCATCCTCCAGCTAGACAATAGGCCAAAAGAATGTCATCAGATAAAGGTAGAAGGATGAGAATGCAAGAAACACATGCAAGGGAGTCAAGTGTATACATCATTATTTGTAGATTTCTTCTTCCGAGATGAACTCTCATGACTTCTTGAATACCTTTTCAAAGGGCGTTCAGGTTCCTGATGCAGCTGAGGTTCTTCCTCCATATCTTCCTCCTAACAGTTAACAAGCCAGACATGTCAGCAAATATAGCCACAAGAATGATGAGAAATCAAGAAGGCAGAGCACCACAACCAAGGAAATTTAAATTACATACATCATAATCCATGCATTTCTTCTTTTCTTCCACAACCTAGCAGATGAAATAAAATCAGACAGACATAAGTAAAGAAAATAGATAGATAGATACGAGAAAGAGAGAAATGAAAACGAAATAAAGAATGCCTAACAAAAGGAAAAAAAAGAAAAAGTATATATACCTTAGAATCCTCCTCCTCAAATATAGCATCTGCAAGAACTCTATAACTCTCTGATTCAATCAATTCCCAGTTTTTGTCATACAACCTCAAAAGTTTCTTCAATACTGGTTTAACCTGGTTTTCATTAATCCCAAGATCTGCCATTGCACGAAAGGCTGCCGAAATTTTTGGATTTGGCGCCATCACCGTTCACTCACCTCTTACTTTCAATTATGAGCTTGCCAATGCCAAATGTACCTAAATTTTCCAAAGAGAAGAGGATCAACAGGAGTCTAAAACATAAAAACATTAGAAGTTGCACCATGTAGCAATGAACAGCAAACTGCATACTCCTACTCCTTCCTACCCACATGTTCGTCAGTTCCAACATCATTAAAACTATACAAGCAACAGTTTTTGGTAATTCAGAACAAATGAACATAGATTTTAGGTAATAGGGGTCTTAGATAGATGTATTATAATTTCATTTATCATAGCCCTGCCTGCCCAGCATAAAAAAAACAACCACTACTTAAGTTTGAAGAGAATTGCATGTTTCTACTAGAGAAGCACCACAGAAAGGCGATAACTGAATCATAAAGATACATACATTGAAGGTCTAAAAGACTATAATAATTCACATATCCATTATATGAACAAATAGAACAATCACCCAGTTGAAAATCAGTTAAAGTTCACACACACACAGAGTTCTCAGATGTAATGTAAAACTCTGTCTTTCTTGCACACACATCAGTGGGAGAGAGAGAGATAGAGGGAACTTGAAACCCAAATATAGATGCAAAAATAGAGCACTAATTTTAACACCAAGTCTTACTAGGAAAAAACGTTGGAGATGGATTCATACTATGAAGACCCGAAAAATACCCAAATGAAAACAAGAGTAGAAACCACAAGTACCCATTCCTTCAGTATGAGCAACTATTTCCTATCTCTCTCACCTACATTTTCTCAAGAAACAAGTATAAAAAGAAGAAGCTGAAACAACATTTCCAGAAATACATTCTCAAAAACTAAACAACAAAACCGAGCTTAAAACAATGTACCAAGCAAATCGTAGAAATTAAAGACAATAACATAGGAGTTGAAAACATTTCCGAAACACATTTGTTACAGAAAAAAAAAACAAAAAAAAAAAGANCATTTCCGAAACACATTTGTTAAAAAAAAAAAAAACAAAAAAAAAAAGAAGGTGTCAAAGAAAAACAGAAATTACAAAAATGAGCGGTCCATCGAAATTGTTTTCAGAAAACAAAAGATCGGAAGCACTGGAAACGAGCTTACCAGCATTTGGAATAAATTGGGAGAGCGAGTGTGAGAAAGTTGAGGGGGTTGGAAATAGGGTTTTGGAAAATTGTTCTTCTAATTTACTGACACTGTGATTGTCATTTGTCTCTCACTTGTTCTTAGTCCAGGCATCATTTGACCACACTCGCAAAAGAGCGCGTGAGGGAGTGAGTCGGACTCGGGAGCCAATTGCGGTTGTCTACTGGCGAGTAGACTCGCGTGTGGGGTGTTTGGCAGACAAGATGAGCCGCACGTGCTATCATGCGCCGGTTGGGTGAACAATCAAAACTTTTCACCCTTGGATCTTTCAGGCGTTTTGTATTCTTTTGCGATGTTTTTCTGGGAGATGGATTCACTCAGCACTCAGCACTCAGCACTCAGCACAGCAAGGTTTGATGGTAACTGAATTAAGCAATTTAGCAAAGGGAGCTTTATTAATGGAGTTTCTAATAATAATAAGGTAAATTGACTTTAAATACCAAATTTTAATAATTTTTTACTTTAAATACTAAAATTTAATAGCATTTTAGATTAATTACTAGTTGAAAAGTTAAACATAATAATATAGTAGAGGACACTATAATTCATAAATATTATATTACATGCCACTACAATAAAATATATATATTACCTTCATACTACTACATTAATTTATACTATATTGTATTAAAACTAAAAAAAATCAATCCAATCACATCCTAACTGTAACTGTCTTACAATTTAGTTGTGATTATCTTGGTAAGTTGAAAAAAACAACTCCGACTATTATACTAAGTATTATTTTGATCTCTATTTATACTATATTTTAATACAATTTCTATTTAAAAAAATTTCAATTCAGTCACAACCAATGAGTTAAATTTCGGTTTTGTGGAAATTTTCGATGGAAGTTTCGGGAAATTTTAAATTTCAACAGAAATTAAACGGAAATGACAAAAATTATTATTAAAATACGAAAATTTTGAATGAAACTTTATCATATGTTTATTTAACATATTACCTACTACCTTCATAAAAAATATTGAAAAAACTAAATTCTATAGTAGGTTTCATGTGATATAAGGTTTTTATAATGAACGCTGAAGATAAATACAGTTAAATAAAATTAGTATAATTAATAAATGGAATTAGTATATTATTTATATTCTATTTTTTTTAGAATAAAGTATAAGATGTTAGAGATTTATGCATTTTAGGATACTTTTAATTTTTTTTGTATAGAATGTATTAAGGTTTATGGTTAAAAAAAACTCTAAAATCAAAGACCAAATGAAACCCTAAAGTTAAAAGACTAAATAAAACCTCAAACGAAAGAAAGCCTAAACTTTTTTTTTCTTCCAATTGTCTAAATGCGTCAAAACCCAATCAATTCTAAATTTTTTTCTTTTTTTTCTTTCTTTTTTTTCTTTTCCTTTCCTCTCTCCCAGACCCATGCGTGAGGAGCAGCATGACTTGGTCTTTTTTTTTTCTTCCTCCCTCACAAAGTGGCTACCACCACAAAATCTGACCACCAGGCCAACCTTTTCCGGCCAATCTAAGGCTACCAACGTGAACCCCAAGCATCGGAAATTACAAAATAAAAGTTAGTCACCACCGGATTCTTTCTCAGATTCCGACCACCTCCGAGCTCCAATCACCATTTTTTTTTTTGAGGGTTTTCCTTCTCTCACCGTAGGCTTTCATTCCCCTAAAGTCTAAGGTGCCAATTTTGTGAAATTGTGATTTTGATTTTTAGGATTTGAGTTTTATTCGAAAATTTCTAAAAATTTCGAGTATTTCAGCGAAATAATCGATTTCCTCCCTCACAAAGTGGCTACCACCACAAAATCCGACCACCAGGCCAACCTTTTCCGGCCAATCTAAGGCTACCAACGTGAACCCCAAGCGTCGGCCATCTTCTCCCTCCTTCCTCCACGCACGCCGGCCACCCCAAGCATCGGAAATTACAAAATAAAAGTTAGTCACCACCGGATTCTTTCTCAGATTCCGACCACCTCCGAGCTCCAATCACCATTTTTTTTTTTGAGGGTTTTCCTTCTCTCACCGTAGGCTTTCATTCCCCTAAAGTCTAAGGTGCCAATTTTGTGAAATTGTGATTTTGATTTTTAGGATTTGAGTTTTATTCGAAAATTTCGAAAAATTTAGAGTATTTCAGCGAAATAATCGAAATTTTTAAGGAAAGGTTTCAAAATTTCGTCTCCTCCCAAAAACGAAATTTAACACCTTGGTCACAACATAACTGTGACTGTATTACAATTTAGTTGTGACTGTTATTCAGTCACAACTAAGACTGAAGTTGATACTATATTAACTAATTTCCAAGACAATATAAAAGTATCAAGAACAATTTTATCAAAACTTTATAAATTTTATCTAAGGCCCATCATATGTGGGCCAAAAAACAGTAGAAGGGCAAATTTGTCAAATAAATAAAGCTCAAAACAAATTAACTGTAAATTTGTGACCTATTCTAAAAATCAAGTTCATTAGTTAGTAGTGAAACCTAAAAATTATGAGCAAAACTGATTTTCTAAAAAAGTATTGAAACTAGGTATTTAATCCTAAATTTCTAATAATAATATAGAAGCAGATTTATAAGTGAAAAAAGTTATACCCTTTCTAGTAATGAACAAACAAATTCTTCACAATTCAATTCAAAGGGAGCTAATTGGTCTGTTCCCTGCCAAGAGAGGACAACTGCAAGCTAGTAGCTAATATTATTTAGTGCAGTCAAACAAATATTCACAAGTTTTTTTGGTCAAAAATTCTCACTGCAAGTCCAGCTTTGCAAGAGAATCAAGTACCATTGAATTCTTGGGCAACTCTGTTTTTGGTCCTTGTTAATTGTTATTGTTTAGGGTTGTGGTATTTCCTTGTTGGACTTTGTTTGTGTTTTGTAATTTTGTGTTTTCCTGGGCCTTCAAAATGAAGATTCTGGATTCTGGAATCTGGAACTGGGCTGTCACTGCACATAGTATGCATGTGACAGCAAATTCGGAAATTTAGAAATTTCATTACAACTAATTAAAGTAGGTTTTTTCTTGGTGATCTAAATGTACCTATGTTTTGCTTTGCACTGAGAAAACTCTCCAAGAAAACACATTGATATCAACTCATGCGAATCATGTGATATGTTATGAACTGCAGTCAAACTGATATTCCGAAGTACTATTGGTCAAAAAGCTCAATGTACTGTACTGCAAGTCCAGGTTTGCAGCAGATTCAAATCAAATAATTTCATATCGGTCTTTCCTGGTACCATTAAATACTCGGGCAACTTGTAATTAATTTGACTTTAATCAATATATTATATAACCTTAATTCATTCACTATACGTTATTAGCTTAGTTTGAATAAACAATTTCATTATACTTTGTTGACAATGATCTGAAAGCTTCACGAAACTAATGAGGCATACAAAAGCAATTAAAGCTAAGAAAGCTACAAAAATAAAACCGGCCCAACAAGTTCCAAAACCCCATAAAGAAGTTAAAGAACAGCCAGAGCTCTTTATCGCACAACAGAGTTCCCTTTCCTTGTTTTCAACTAAAAGTATAAAACCCATCATTGAAAACTCCTAAAGCCATCCTTGGTCTCTTTGGTGTGAACAAATTTCACATCCCAAAATGGGTTTTCTTACCAATCTATCCCCTCTCCTTTTCTGTGCTATACTCTTGTACACAGTTCTTGCTTCCTTTCCTTTTCCCATCACTGCTGTAGACTACACAAAACTTGTTTACAAGGGTTGTGCAGACCAAAAGTTTCAAGACCCAACTGGGGTGTACTCAGGAAACCTCAAATCACTCCTAGACTCTTTGGTCACACAGTCCTCACAAAAGACTTTCTTCAAAACTACCTCTGGTGATGGCCAAAGTGCCATTTTGGGTCTGTACCAATGCAGAGGAGACCTCACCACCAGCCAGTGCTACAGCTGTGTGAAAAAGGTTCCAACTTTGGTCAACAAACTCTGTGGCAAAGCCATAGCAGCTAGAGTTCAGCTCAGTGGGTGTTACTTGCGCTATGAGCTTGTAGGGTTCAAGCAGGTTTCTGACACACAGTTTCTGTACAAGGTGTGTGGGTCAGGTCAAGCAAGTGAGACTGGGTTTGAGGAGAAGAGAGACTCAGCCTTTGATATTATGGAGAATAGGATACTAAATAATGGTGGTCTGTTTTACACTGGGAGCAACGAGTCTGTGTATGTGTTGGGGCAGTGTGAGGGTGATTTGGGCAATGCCGATTGTGGAGATTGTGTGAAAAATGCTACTGAGAGAGCTCAAAATGAGTGTGGTGATTCAATTTCTGGCCAGATATATCTTCACAAGTGCTATATCAGCTACAGCTATTACCCCAATGGTGTGCCAAGCATTACTTCATCATCAGGTAAAGTCAGACAACAACAAAAAAACTTCCTTTTAAAAAAAAAAAGGTCTTTTCTTTGTCATTCTGTAGAGACTAGAAGGGTTTATGACCTCTTTTTTTTTCTTTTTTTTTTCTTTTTCTGTGAGAGGTTTATGACCTGTTTTATATATTGATATCGAATCAAGTTGCGACTTGGGGGTCTACAAATTTTCAGGTGTTATATGAGAGATAGAGGATTTGCAACTTGCAAGAGTCCTTAATCTTAATAATTAAAAAAAATCAGTAAATAAATATTTTATTTATGTGGGTAGGATTTTTATATATTTTTTGGTATTATAAGTCAAAATATGATGTGAGATGAGAGAGATAGTTGTATGATATCATGAATGACATATTTTCTTGCTTCTTCTATATTTTTTTGCCTTCTACATTTACTGGTATGGTTTTACTTGAAGATTAAAGAGGATTATGTAGACCAAGTCTAGCATTTAATACGTGTGATGTGCATAATTGTTGTAGGGTCTGGCCAACAAAGACAGAAGACAGTCGCTATTGCAGTGGGAGGATTTGCAGCTTTGGGATTTTTAGTTGTATGCTTGCTGTTTGTTAAGTCACTGGTGAAGAAACATGGTAAGCGTGAAGAGTACTATTGATTCTTCTTCTTTATCTTTTACATCTTCAATCAAGATATGCAAAAATTTTGTACATCTATATGGTGAAAATTCGTATAATTTAGCAAAATTATTGAGGGAATTAGATGGGTTTTTAGTTGGAATGCTTTTTAGGAAGAATGGCTTTAAGTTATGGTGATCCAATTTTGATATGACAAATAGAAAGTTAACTAATGCATATAATAACTTTCAGATACACTAACTTTTGTTGGAGTTTATTTTATGTAACTGGAAGATATATATAGATCCTCAAATTATTTTGCTTCCTTACATATACTTTTTGCTTTTGATTTCATTCTCTTATTTGCATGAATATTCCCTTGTTTTGTATCAATAATTGTGAAAAAAAAGGTGGTCAAGGATCTACTTTCTTCCTATTCTATCTTGGCAGTTGGCACTCACTGGTTATGCCGTACAATAATACTCAAAATCATCAAAGAAGAACCTATAACCAAATGCCATCATGAAGCTTATAAAGCATTTGCACTCAGAATTTAGAAATAAAAAATCCAAGTTTGATAGTGAGGTGGGAAGCATTTGTTGGTCAGTTTCCTTAATCACATTGATAAAACACATTTGTACATCATTTTGATGGTGATGCAATTAAAGCCTTGAATAAGGCCAACCACGTGTTGGAATTGCTGCTGAAACTTTGATTTCATCAATTAATTTGCCCCTGTGATCTTCGTAGGGCACTTCCCTTATGCAGATGTTGCATAAGGAATAGGTGCAGGAAATTAAGGAAGGACAACCACTTGATTCCACTGACACGTAAGAGAAAAATCCGATCTTATATCCTCCAATTCCTTGGTGTCCATCTAACAATAAGTGCTAGTTAGCTACATTCCCTTTTGCTTTTTTTTTTTTTTTTTTTTTTTTTTTNATTCCCTTTTGCTTTTTTTTTTTTTTTTCCAACTAGCTAGCTAGCTTTATCCATTAATGGTGATGAGTGATGGATGAGCAAACATTGTTGCGAAAGTATTTCATGAAATCTGCATATAAATCTGATCAAATATTTAAAGTAATAAAAGGGTTTAAAGTGTTTTTCATGCTTGGTTGGCATTTTGTGATTGGAGTTTCGTTTGTTCTCAATCATATAGTTGAGTTGAGTTACCTCACAACCCACACACAGTAGTATTAGCCTCCCTAATTAAGCAATGAAATGGGCCATAAGCTGTCCTTGTCTCTGTAGCAGTGTCAAAAGGAATTCCCGGCCACTGTTCTTAAAAAAGATGAGATGGAACTCCCATTCAAGCCAAGTCTTGTTTTATATCATAAAGCTAAGAACTTCGAATGAAGTGCCTTAGCGTTAGGTACATGGGGGTAAAAGGTTCCAGATAGTCTTTATAGTATTGTGTTGTAGAGTAAAATTGAATGCTGATTAAATGTGTTTTTTTTTTTTTTTTAAAGAGTTAAAAATAGGAAAATAAAATTGACCAACATGCATAATCTTTGAAAAAGGATATAATGAAATCATTATCAATCATTAAAATCAAGCATGTTGAATACAATAGACGAGGAAGAGATGATATAGATATATGAGTAAGAGATACAGATTCAAACATTTCACCCCTTTCTGTAGCCACCAGCCAGATATAAAAGAATATCTCAATCAAAACAAGAAGCTGCAACACTCTAACAGAGTGATGACCAAACAGGTTCACCAAAATCACTCACCGATTCCGGAAAAAACCAAGATTACAATGCTACGAAGTTCTCAAAAGTCAATAGAAATAAGAATCAATCAGTTTTCTAGAGATGGTTTGGTGAAATCTTCATAGGATATCTTCATAACTGTGTTTTGTTAGGTCATAATCTATGATTAACAAGCACTTACCATTCCTTATCACTTAAAATCTCAAGGCAGGTAGCTAAGGGAAAACCACCAAGGCATTTAGGTTCAACTCTTCAAAAGAAAAAATATAAACTCTAAATCATGCATGGTACAGATCATAACCACTGCAAAACAAAGTTTTGGATGCCTAAAATAGGGTATCATTCATCTTACGGTACACATTGTACCATTAAATGCCCTAGCTTTGTCAATTGTTCCAAGGCCAATAAAGCAGTCTTACATGACACCAATAAGCAATATAATGCTAATATTCCTTGAGTATTATGCCACTAAAGAGGTTTCTACAAAGCACCAGAAGAAGGCCTAAAAACAGCAGATCTCTCCAGTAAATATCTCAACCAATCGCCCACTAAACTGCCTCCATGAAACTAGAAGCCAGACCTCACCATTATGCTTGGCAAGGGTATGAAAGCCAGCCCAAATTCTTAGTTTAAAATCGTACTAATGTAAAACAATTAGCCAAACATCAGTTTAAGGAACTACTTAGGAATGCTCATGGCTCAAGGAACATTCCCAAGTTGAAGAAAATTCCTGTTCATGCAAGCATGAAAACTAAACTTCAATGAGTTTAGAGCCCAACTCATTGTTTATTGGATATTCTTCTAAGAACAATGAATCAAACAAAACAGAGCACGCACATGTAGATCCACTTTGAATGTTATTATTATCAATATTGAACCTTAAATCAACCAGCACAAAATTGTTCTAATCTCAAAGCGAATTCAGCTCTAAACCTGGTTAATCCCCAAATATAACACACAAAATGCATCACCAGGCGTTTGAGTGCACTTTAATCCTCAAAAAAGCAAAACCCTAAACCTGCCACTTTAAGTAAAATTATTACAATCCCGAATCGAATCTCACTAACACTAGAAAATTATGCAAGCATCATAGAAAATCCCCACAAGGTTCACCAATTTCAACCCCTAGAGATACAGAATGGTAATGCGAAAGGTACCGATTCGTCCGACCCGGCCCACTTCATTTCGGTGGAGGACCCGTAGTTCCGAGAATGTTGGCCTGCTGGAGCTCCAGCTCGTTCATCTGCTGCTCGCGGTCCATGGCGATGATCAACGGCACGACGAGGATGAGGAAGGTGGTGCCGGCGATCCACGCGGCCTTGCCGGTGCTCTTAAGGAGCTTCTTCGAGACGAACGCGCCGTCGGACGCGGCTTGCTTGCCCCGAGCGACGATTTGAGACTGCGAGAGCTTCGCGATCAAGCCGTTGTTGTCTTCCTTCTTGGGGTTTCGCCTCTCGGGGAGGGAGACTCCGCCTTTTCGGGCTTGGCTCGCCATGAGAGAGATTGAGAGATAAAATGGTGGAGTGAAGTGGCTGTTGCGCGGAGGAGGAGGGTTGGTCTAGGTAATCGAAGACTTGACTTCTGGAAACGACATGTCGTTTGGTGTTTTTAGTAGTGACTCCGGAATTGTAGTTATTTGTCTTTTTTTACCAAATTAATTAAAACAGAACTATTCAACAAAAAAAAAATTAACTAAAAATAAAAAAAGAAAATTACATACATTGACGACGTAATTTACCTTACATTTTCATATTTATTTTTCCTGCATGAAAAAACTAGTGTTGTGAATTTTATCTTAAAATCCTTACTAAAATGATTAAAACGTAATGCATGCGGCCACTTGGAACGCTGCAAATTCTACAAAAGTATTAAATTTTTTAAAATTTAGGAAGAAAACGTAAAACAAATGTTCAGTTAGAATTTTAATCTAGTTTGAATTTTTTTTAACTTATATCGTTTTAATTTGTTTAATCAATTACTGTAAATGCCCATGTGAGCCTTGTATACAAAGCTATTATTTGATCATTATGTGTGACTTAATTGTACAAATATGCAATTATATGTGATTATAATTAAAGTGATCATAGATTCATAATCTAACTATCTAAGTGAAAAAGGGCCTAAACTACAAACACCAAAATTTTAAATTTAACCCACGTGTGTGGCAATGGGCGCTCAGTGAGAGATGAATCGATTCTTCTTGGTTTTCAAGTCAAGAAATGGAGATGGCATTATTCGCTTTTATTACCAGGTGCTTGTTTCTTCTGTCCGACGCTAACACAAACCCTCCAGCATACGCATTGCCATCGACATTTTATGCTTCAAAACCCAACAAAGATTTCTGCAGGTTCCAATTCCATCATTCCATGCATGTCCTCCAAGGCATTGAATTCAGGACTAGCCAAAGCCATTCCAATTCGAAAACAGACAACGACAAATTTCAAATTCAGCAACTCTCTGTTAGCCTCTAATTCTATTGCATTCTGTTTGTGGGTGATTCCTGTTTCTGTGTTTTGAAGCACAAACAAATCAAAGTGAGTAATTCTAATCTGATTTTTGTTCTACTTACTGTTTGAGCTTCACTTTGTGGGTAATATCATGTAAGTTTGTTTTTGCTTCTTTTGGATTATGAAGTGTATCCTAAAGTGAAGGTGAGGGTACATGAAGAAGAAGATGATCTTTCTCCACAGAATGATCACAGAGCATTTCTGTTGACAAAAGTCTCTGAGGGTACAATTTAGTTTCATCACTTGTTGAAATGTTATTAACAATTTAATTTTTGTCTGATATATAGTAGCTTAAAATATTCAGTGAAGCAGACTCAGAGCTGTTCTTTACCATTAATTGACAAAACCATGAAGGCTTATGTTCCCAAGTTAGCAGGACAATCAATTTCTTCATCCACAGGTTGATTAATTAACCATTAATCTGGTTATTAATTACTCTTTCATTGCTTCATGTAGAGCTAGAGATGTTTCCATCTAAATTTATCTGACAAAATGTTTACTTGTTAAGGACAGAAGGGAAAAACAGACATCTTGGCAAGGCTAATAGACCAATTGTTAGAGCTTGTTCAGTCTTACGTCCTCGTGCAGTCTTATCTAGTCCAGGTAATATAGAGTTCGTTTGGTATTCTTTTAGAAACTCTTGTTTTGTTGTCATCTATATACACTAAAGTCTTTTAGCTTTTGACTTTCAGAGAATGATGGGATGATTGGGAGTAGAAACAAGCTTACTGATAAGAAATCTTCAGCTTTCAGAGTGCATAGCACAAAAGAGAGAGTACCTGCCCAAACCAAGATAGCCCCAAGTCAAGTTAAGGCAACAAGGCCTATGAACATGACCAAAGTCTCCAATAAAGCATTCATTAACAAGAATGGTCTAGTGCAACGTAGAGTTCAAAAACCCATGATACCAAAACAAGAAGCAAATCTTGGAATAGGGAAATCAAGTTTCACTTGAACCTAACAGTGGATCAATCTGCATTGGACCAAATGATTTGTTTTATTCATAATTTGAAGCTTTGAAAATGTGTGATGTGTATGCGAACACGAAAAATATCAGTAAATAATCCAAACTCTTAAGTGCATAACTTAAACGATATTTCATAATACGCTTGTGAAACTTACAATACCATTTCATCATGTTTGATTATGAGATTTTGTTACTTGAACTTCAATTTCTTATCGTAACTAAGCAAATATTGATGTTACTTCAGTCTTTTTAAAGGTCATTTAATCATGGTATGTCAACATTTGCCAATTACCATTTTTATTACTTATTAAAGTTATCAAATTATGTGTCTCACACTCACTTCTCTATCATTACCTTATCTATTGTACCAATTGATCTTGGTGTCCTTCCATAAACAAAATCACTTTGGAGACCATAATCAAAGACCTTTTTATTATTCAACTGGGCCGTAGTCAATCACACCAAGCCCAAAACTTACCTTCTTTATCTACAAAATTTGAACGGGCCTGATTTAAGCCATAGCCCATCATCATCACCATCATGATCTTGTTGTCCACATCCGGAAGCTGCACGTCATTCTGAAAATAAAGAAAATAAAGAAAACAAAAGAGACCACACGGAGGGGTACACGCCTCCCGTTATATGCCCTACTACGCCTACCGCTTCAGTTTGTAACTCGTTCCTCTGTTCTCTCTCTCTGCGTTTCGTTTTTACCACCAAAAGTTTTAGCGAAAGGGCTTTAAAATCTCTCTCTCTCTTTCTCTATCTCTATCTTACCCGAAGCTCAGTTCAAGAACTCTCTGGAAACGACGCCGTCTCTCACCTCAGGTACGTCTTCTTGCAGTTCCATTCTTCTGTTTCTTCCAGTTCGCTTTCCTATTAGGTTTATCCTGCCAAACCCTAGGCTTATCGTATAATTCTGCTGCTAATCGTATACACTGTGCTTTGTTTTTTGCTACAATTTTCTTTAATTCTTCTTGTTTATTTTCTCAATTTAATTTGAGTTCTCTCCCTAGTGGCTTTAGTAGCCCCAGTATGTTCGATTGGATATGTATTATACACTACTTAGCTACAATTTTCTTATTTTATGTTCTGTTATAAATATTTTAATTTGGATAACGAAATTAAAGAGTGGAATAAGAGATTATATTCACAAAATTTCATCAAAAAATATTCACTATAGTTTTTTATCAACCCGTATGTAATGAATGGTTTAAAACTTATCAAAATTTTATGGGGGAAAGAGAGAATTTGTGACAGTTTTTAAATGTAACATATTGAACCTATCCTAAGTTTTTTCAATTTGTATAAGTTCTCTCTCTCACTTCCTGAATTGGTTGAAGTTTGTTTGAGTTTATTATTTATATTTTTTCAGTTTGCACGATATTAAGGTACAAATTTGATCATCAAGTATGGGGGACAGTGAAACAGTTGTTGCTCAAACATCTGCAGTGATGGGATATACATCAGCAGGCTATACTACGACAGGCTATGCAGATGCCAGCTCAAATATTGCCCCCGATACAGGTGCCTTGAATTCTGAGGCTATCACAGACTTTTCTGCCTCTAGTGCTCCTGCAGATGCAACTTTTTCAATGACCGTTGGTTCTAACATAGGTGATGGAAACACATATTCATTGGATCCCGATTCTCACATGCAAGAATCACATCCTTATACAACATATGAGACTAAGCCAGCTGTTGAAGGGACTGATGCTGGTGCGAATGTTACTGGTAATGTAAATGAAGCCATGGGGTCAGCCCAAGCTGCTAGTTACGATTCTTCTGTCAATGGTGTTCCTGCTTCTGGAGTTGGAACTATTTCATCAGTTGATAATGGAGATGCTTCAGATAACGTGGCTGGATCAGTTGATGCCCAACAATTTGGGGATGGTTCTGGTATGTCTTTTTTGACGTTAGCTTCATGATTATGTAACAGCAGTGTATTAAACAGAACTCATTTATGTTGATCATTGGTTAAGGACTAGTTTGAGGATTAAAAGTGATGCATTTATCTCCAAACCAAATCTAAATCTGAAGAAGTTTCTAACAATGCCAAAATTATCCTTTTGTTGTCATGGTAGCATGATATAAAAATGTACATTCTACAGAAAAGAATATCGTTTGTTGTATGACTTGATAGTATCTTGTGAACAAATTTTGAAATTTTCATCAAATTCTTTATGGTTATGCTAAAATGTATGATGATGCTACACACCATAAAAATATAAGATGATGCTTTCCCTGTCAGATAGTAACTGTATCCTCAGCTCAGGAATAGGTTTGCTCTGTTATTATAATTATTTTTGTAAACAAATTTACAAATTTCAAAAGATTGGTTTGTTAATAATTTTGGAAGGTGTTTATAGTTATCTCTTCAAATCTTCATCTGTTTGTTATTTTATTCCTCCTTCCAGAGTCATGTATCTGGATTTCTGGATTGAATTCATTTAGCTGTTTACATGCTTTCTTATACTTATTTTTGTTATTCTTTTGTTCCAGCTATGTCTGCTGAAGAAGATAGACTATGGAACATTGTGAGGGCTAATTCCGTGGATTTTAATGCTTGGACAGCTTTAATTGAAGAGACAGAGAAGGTTTCAGAGGTTTGTTAGATTCAATTTGCCATCATTAGTCAATTTTCTCTCCAGTTATTTTTATAACAATGGAAGTTCATTAAGAGATGGCTGTATGATTTTTATGTCATTTAAAAAGAAATACAAGAGAAGGATTTGGTTGAGAATTAGCTGCTTTTACCTGGTGTGTAAAATCAATTAGGTGCTTTCGGCTTGTTCAATAGGGTATATTATCCCAGTGGATGGCACAAGACATGTATTATATGATTTTTACACTGTCTCAGTTCTCTACCATTTTTGACATGTTATTTGCTGCAAGGTGCAATTTGTTCCTTATTCCTTCAATGAGAGTTCTCATTTTCACATACATCTGTTTTATTTTTTATGTGTTTGCTTTTCCCTAGCCACTCCAAAATGTCATTACAATAGGTATTGTTGGTTACTGTTTTATCAGTGCTCTTGCTTTCGTAATTCACTGTCTATTTGAATATGATTTATATTTTGTACCTAGCAGTTTTGTTTGGAACTAACATATTTCTCTACGTACATATGCAGGATAACATATTGAAAATTCGAAAAGTTTATGATGCTTTTTTAGCAGAATTTCCTTTGTGTTATGGGTATTGGAAAAAGTATGCAGACCATGAGGCACGTCTAGGTTCTATCGATAAAGTTGTGGAGGTTTATGAACAAGCAGTTCAAGGTGTTACCTATTCAGTTGACATTTGGTTGCATTACTGCATATTTGCCATAAGCACATATGGAGATCCAGACACTGTCAGAAGGTAATAGTTGTTCATTTATGCATTGTTATTGTTGGTCTTGCTTTGGGAGTTTATGATTGCTCAATTTTCTCAGTTGCAAGGAACTGGTATTTTGCTTTCTAACATTATTTCAGAATGATTGCCACAGTGGTTCCTCACATGTATGACGGAAAGGTTTGATGGGAATGCACTTCAGAAATTATTTTCTGATGTGCAATCCCTTGATTTTGAGGCTACTGTACTGGTGTAGATTTTTGTTTTGTTGTGTTTTCTTTTAAGGATCTAATTATATTTTTTGGCCTCAATATATCTGTTCTATCTCCCTTACCATGAAGACCTGCATCTTAGTAATTTAGTCTTCAATGAATTATGGCTCTATTTAACTTTGGCACTCTGAAGTGTATCATTATGCAAATTGCTGCTGGGAAGATCTCGTCCAGTTAAGGGCTTACATGGCCTCTATCACTGCTCCATTTGACGGACATAGTATGGTTATTTTCAGGAAGGTAAATGCAGCGTTTAGAAGTGTCATATGGTCTTAGAGTGAATTGTGCCGGTGTCTCCCTTTCATGGATGTCTTTACCTCAGCTTTATTGATAATTGTACTCATCTCATCACATTACTTCCTGTTATTATCTTTCAGGCTTTTTGAGCGAGGATTAGCTTATGTTGGAACAGATTACCTGTCTTTTCCTCTTTGGGATAAGTACATAGAATATGAATATATGCAGCAGGAGTGGGGCCGCCTTGCAATGATCTACTCGCGAATATTAGAGAATCCAAATCAACAATTGGATCGCTATTTCAACAGGTGGTTACACTTTGTAGATTTATATAATTGTTTAAATATATAATTTAAGTATTAGGGTTTTCCAATTTTGCATTACATTTCACTTAGTATTGCATTGAAGACTATGTTGGAGGCGATTTCCAGTGTTTGTTGCTGGTTTCTGAATTATTTGTTTGGTAGGGCAGGGGACTGTTTTATTGGTATGTGTGATGCATTGCTGCCATTTGCTTCTTTTTATCATATATTCATCCATGACTAAGTCTGATGATATGTGCTCACCTTGTATCATATATGGGCTCGTGCATATGCTGTGGCCTGAAATTTAGGGTAGAGTTTGGTAAAGATTCAGTTATAATTTACCCGTTGCATTGAATGCCTGCTGATCTTTTTTCATAATTGAATTTGGGGATGCCTGATTCCTACTTTATCTCTGGATGTATGACTGTGGCCATGCATGCGGTTAACTCAAATACTTAAAATGGTTCAAAAACATTCACATGACCTTCACAAGAGTGTATTTCTGTTTTCCTTGTCATCAAGTGATGGATGCCCCTTGTCATATTTGCTTATATATGTATGAATATATGTGCATAAATTGTGGTTCTTCTATACGACTCTCATAATGTAGCTTTACAGAATGCACTACAATTGTATACATGCATAGTTTTGAATGTTCCTCACTGTGTGTAAAAATTTATGTACATATTGCACCATTTCATGCATAATGTTGAAAATTTATTTTGTATTCATGGTGCCAATGGTTTTAACAGCTTTAAGGAATTGGCGGGTAGTCGACCCCTCTCAGAATTGAGGACTGCTGAAGAAGCTGCTGCTGCTGCTGCAGCAGATGCACCTTCAGAGGGTGGTGACCAAGTAAATGGGGAAGAGGTTCAGCCTGATGCTGCAGAGCAGTCTCCTAAACCTGTAATTGCTAGCTTAACGGAAGCAGAGGAGTTGGAGAAGTATATCACTGTTAGAGAAGAGATGTATAAGAAAGCTAAAGAGTTCGATTCTAAGATCATCAGTTTTGAAACAGCTATTAGGAGGCCCTACTTTCATGTGCGTCCCCTCAATGCTGCAGAGCTTGAAAATTGGAACAACTACCTTGACTTTATAGAAAGGGAAGGCGACTTTAACAAGGTATTTTTAGTGAGTTTGGTTTTGTTTTTTGATTTTTTGTCTTGTAGTTTTTAGTTGCTCTGCTTGTTATACATTGACTCACAGTTAAGTAATATTTGCTGCATCATATGCTTTATTGGCTAAACCGTTGGATGAAGCAACTTTTAAAACGGGAAATTGAACTGAGACTAAAGCATGGGCCTACGATTTGGTTTCTTTGAGGCTAAGTATTTCAAACCCTCATTTGTCAGTGGACGTTCTAGGTTCATGATGTGTTAGTAAATTTTATTCTTTTTAAAGTTCCAATGTTATGCATGCAGGTATCTTCTTATCTTCCTAACCATCTGTCTGTCAGGCAAGGAGGGTCCCTCCTTTCCTATTTGAGGGGCCTCTCTGTTCTTCTAACGGAGTATTTCTTGTGCATATCTCCTTTTTTGTTTTGTTTATCCATTGGTTACTTTTATGGTGAATGGATGTACCTTTTCATCATTACTTTTTTTTTTTTTTCTTTTGTGAACCAGGTGGTCAAGCTATATGAAAGGTGCCTAATTGCTTGTGCTAATTATCCTGAATACTGGATTCGATATGTTCTATGTATGGAAACCAGTGGAAGTTTGGATCTTGCCAATAATGCTCTTGCTCGTGCAACCCAGGTTTTTGTGAAGGTAATACCTTCTAGCTTATTTACTTGTTACTGTCCACTTTTGACATCAATAGAGAGAAGAATGAGCTTTTGAGTCCATGTATATTGTTTATTTTTGAAATATGAGGATTATAGTTTCTTATCTATCATGTATACCTGTAACTAGTTTGGTTGGAAAGTGGAATAAAATTGAAATCTAGTGTGATAGCACACTCTGAAAATTTTAAAGTCCCAAGGTTGTAGAAGTTTGGTGGAGATCATCTCTGAGAGGGTTATGAGTCTGCAAGTTTTTTCTCAAGTTATGAAGTCCACTGTTTTGAATGAACACGGATAGTGCCAAGATTTTTGTCTAGAATGGAGTATATGTTGACCTGGCCTCTTATCCACAAAAATGAGTGTGGTTATAGGCTTCAAGTATTATTGACTAGTGAACTCTGAAAGTGAGCTGGAATGCTATGGAATATGATTAATTCCATGCCCTTCTTTTCATTTATCTTTTTTCTCTTTGTTTAGAATTCTTATCTTTCCCAATTGATGAATAGGCTTTTTGTATATTCACTTTTTACCCCCTCACATTAGATACAGTTAGATAACAGGGGACCTTTTTATTTCTCATTAGTAGAGCCTTTTATGTACTGAACTGTTGATATTGCTCATAAATGTACTATGCTTGGGAGCAGGCCCCCTTGTGTTACGTTCAGCCAATGACATTCTTTTTCTCCAGTTATATTTTTCATGTATGACTTTTTTGTCTTGAAATGGCAGAGGCAACCGGAGATTCACCTTTTCGCTGCTCGGTTTAAAGAGCACAGTGGGGATATACCTGGTGCTCGGGCTGCCTATCAACTTGTACATTCTGAAATTTCACCCGGTCTTCTTGAAGCAATCATTAAGCATGCAAGCATGGAACACCGTCTGGTAAGATGATGTAAACAAGTTGAACCTTTGCAGTTTCCATGTGCATATGGATGTTTAAATCTGTCATGTCTTTATTTTTCACAGGGTAATCTGGAAGAGGCGTACTCTTTATATGAGCAGGCCATTGCCATTGAAAAAGGAAAAGAGCATTCACAGACATTACCCATGTTGTTTGCTCAGTACTCTCGGTTCACATACCTGGTAAGTTATGAGTTGATGTCTGTCTTTTTATGGCTTACAGTCAAAATTAGTTAACACTTATGTTCCCTTTCCCATTCCTTTATAGGATGTAACTTGTAGCCATATTACATAATTGTCTTCTGTTGATAGAATGAACCTTTTAACATTCCTAGAGTTGTTTAATTTGGTGATTCCTTTAAGATTTAATGTGTATGTTTGTGTTTTCTCCTCCGGAATATATGAATTATCACTTATATGTATTTTTTTTTTTCAAAAATCCAAATGGGAAATTGATGATTTAAATTCAAATGAACTAAATTCATGTTATGATATGCATCCATAAATTTTGGCTGGTTATGATGTGCATTTTTTTTGTTCCTAGGTATCTTTGAATGCTGAAAAAGCTAGAGAAATTTTAGTTGAAGCAGTTGAGCATGTACAATTGTCAAAACCATTTCTTGAGGTTCTCTCTCTCTCTCTACCCCCCCTTCTTTTCCTCTCTCTCTTGTGGACATTGGGCTAATTTCTCATTTTCTGTTAATTGTACATGCAGGCCGTAATACATTTTGAGTCAATACAGTCACCGCCAAAGCAAATTGATTACCTAGATTCATTGGTTTTGAAGTTCATAGAGCCCAACTCAGAGAGCCCCAATTTTGCGAGTGTTGCTGAAAGAGAGGAGCTATCTAGCATCTATTTGGAGGTATATATTTTATGTTTTGTTGCCAGACTTGACTATTTAAAGAGGTATATTTTACTGTACTAGACCTTGAGTTGAGTAGCATGATATTTGAGTGGAGCCTCTCTCTCTCTCTCTCTCTCTCTCAAACACACATTAAATATTGAAACTTAAAGGACGGGCCTCAAGTCCCTGAGAATTTCGATGTTGGTCTCAAGTTCGGCTAGTTAATATTGATCATGTCTTTTGTTAACTGGAGAACTTGATGTTCTTGTTTTTGGGGAATAGACTTCCTCTGGGAGTAGGAAGAGTTAAGGTTCGGTCTGCTTTGTAAGTTTTACTTTGTCGTGTTGTCGTGTGTTATTACTATCTCAGTGCATGCTGATGTTCAGCCAGTGATGAAATATATTTATTCTTTTTCTGAAACTGCTGTTGAACAAGTGTACATCCAAGTTAATTTCAATTTATCTGTTTAGTCTTTTAATTGCCTGAATGCTCTGTTTCTCAAGGATTTTTATATTTTTGGCCTCAATTTCTGATGTGCTTAGAAATGATTTTGCAGTTTCTAAATCTCTTTGGAGATGCACAGTCTATCAAGAAGGCTGAGGATCGGCATGCTAAGCTTTTCTTACTTCATAGAAGCACCACGTCAGAGTTGAAAAAACGTCAAGCTGAGGACTTTCTTGCTTCTGATAAAGCTAAGATAGCAAAATCTTACTCTGGTGTTCCTTCACCTGCCCAGTCTATCATGGGAGCATATCCAAGTACGCAAAACCAGTGGGCAGCTGGTTATGGTGTACAGCCTCAAGCTTGGCCACCAGCTACACAAGCACAGGGACAACAGTGGACCCCTGGTTATACCCAACAGGTAGTTCTCTGACATGATGCATTTGATAGACTACCATTAGTTTTGTTTAATCTGTTATTATTCAAGATTGAATACCAGTTGTTTTGTTCACTCGTTGGAGTTCGGTTCTAATCTTTTTTCTTTAAAATGATGTATTTGATTCATTTGTTAATTTTTTTAATAGGCATACAATGCATATGGTGGTTATGGAAGCGGCTACACTAATCAGCAAGTTCCAGCAGTGGTGCCACAAACTGCCGCTTATGGTGCTTATCCCGCTACATATCCTGCTCAGGTATCCAACATGCATTTGATTGGGTTTTCTTTCAATCTTCTTGTTGTTTCTTTAATTTATTTTAGTTTTTCTCATTTTAATTTCTTCTCTCTCTGCCACCTGTATCAGAGCTAATAGTTTGATTACAATTTTAATTGCAGCCAGCGGCGTTTCCTCCACAAAGCTATGCACAGCCAACCCCGGCAGCAGCAACAGCAGCAGCAGCTATAGCACCGGCTCAGCAACCTGCTTCAGTTCCTCAGGCGTATTATGGGAGTTACTACTGAGGTGGCAGGACTAGCTCTGCTATATTTTGCCTATGTAATCTAATTTCTTCTTTCTTACAGAACCCGACTGATAATGACCTTTTTACCTTTCTTCTTTTTGGTAATGTTGGTTTGTAGCTAACAAAGATTTTTGAGGAGACACAGAGGAGTTAGTGATCAGTTTTAGTCAGTCAGTGGCAAATGTATTTTAGATATTGTAATTTCTTTTATAATATGTATTCATGGAGAAATTTCTCGATCTTCATAAATGCTTATAATTTTTGCTTTAAAGTAAATTCAACACTATCATCCGCATCATCATCATCATCATCAATAGCTTAATCTTTTGAATGGCGGTGGTTCTGCATACAAGTTCATGTGAGCTGAAACCTACGAATCTTTCTACGCTATAGTTTAAGCCTTGAAATCTCGCAAATTACTTTTGGAACTCAAATCTTGAATGTTAAGGGGTCATTTCAATAAATTATCACTGTATTTAATTGTTTTTTTGTTTGTAAAATTTAAAAAGTTTTAGAATATATTCTTGAATTAGCAGTTTCATTCCTCTTTGAAAGCAAATTTCTTTTTACCTTGTTGCATCCCCCACGTAATGGGTGACAGAGACAGTGACCTTCTTATAGCAATTAGAATGAGTTCCAATTTTCCATCCATCCTTCCTTGTTCTTTGTTTGGCAATGACCTTGAACCAGTTGTGTCCTTGTTTCGCTTTCTGTCAAACACATGACTTGATCCCTAATTGGGCAAACAAAGTACACAATACCTACCTACCAAAGATTTTTCACTCAGACACTGAAACTCCATTACCATGCGCCTTTGGACACCCCTTCATAGAATAATCTCAGCCGTCCATTTGGTAAAATATAACCATCACCTTCGTTGATATTTATACTTTTATATCCATACGCCACGTTCCTCGGTTAAGATCAACGGTCGCGCTTACGAATTGGATCGATGAGCCCCTTCTTTAATCCGACGGCTGAGATTTTCCGCAGCAAAACCCTTTAAAATTAGCTAAGTTGCAGAACCCTGTGGAGCATACAAGGCCCTTCTCTCGCTCTTTAAGCTAAGCTGTCTCGTTTCCTTTCTCGGAGATTCTTCGCCATTTTGAGCTCTGCTTTTTAACTTTCGCCCTCTTCGTCGAGCAGAGAACGAAGAATCCCCAAGGTGCCGTAAGCCTTGCGTTTAGGGTTCGCATATAATTTTGCCTGTGTGTGTGGATCTGTGGCTGATCAGTGTAGACAGTTCAGTGAGTTAGGGTTTTTTATACAGAATATATACACAAAAACTCCACCGTCCAGTGCATGCTTTGCTGGTGAGAGGAGGCAATGGCGAGTTCTTATCCTGGTCCTGTTAGTGCTGTTCAGGTCAAGATTCAAATTTGAAGTCTTCAAGTATATATTTATTTATATACGTATATGTGTGTGTGTATTTTTCTTTGATGTGGGTGTTAAATGTGTGGTTTGGGGGTTTGCAGGTTGGGTCGTACTTTGTGGGGCAGTACTATAAGGTTCTTCAACAGAATCCCGATCTTGTTCACCAGTTCTACTCTGATGGCAGCTCCATGATTCGGGTCGATGGTGATTCCACCGACTCTGCTTCCGAAATGCTGGTAATGAAATTGAGTTTGCTTGCTCAGCTATTTTTATTTGGTTTCATTTAACAGGCGAATTGATACTGCTTCAAATAATAAGTACTTATTACTTTGAAATCTTCAATTTGAGTATTTAGGATGGAAAATGAGTTCAACTGACATGCTCCTGTTGTTTGGAGAATTCTGTCAGGTTTTCAATATATGGTTCTTAAACCAAGTGTCTGTTTGTGCATTCATGCACATGTGCATGTTTATCATTTGCATTCCAAAGTAGACTATTTTGAGGCTCTTTTGGTTTTCTTTATGCCCCTACTAAGTCATATTTTTTCCCCTCTGCAGCAAATTCATACGATCATAACGTCACTAAATTTTACTTCAATTGAGATCAAGACAATCAATTCTATCGATTCTTGGGATGGAGGTATTCTTGTGATGGTTTCAGGTTCTGTTAAAACGAAGGAATTCAGTGGTAGGAGGAAATTTGTCCAGACATTCTTTCTCGCTCCTCAGGATACAGGTTACTTTGTTCTCAACGATATCTTTCAGTTCATTGATGATGGAGGATTTTCACAACATCCTGCGCCCATAATGTCAGAAGCCAAATTTGATGAGCAACTAAGTGCTTCTAGCCCTCTTCCAGAGCCACCAGGTACTGTGATGCTGTACTATTAACATGTATTAATCGCTATTTTGGATTTTTTTTTCTTTATTGAGCTATTGTTGGCATTGGGTTCTCATGCTTAACCATTTTCTTTATAAATACAAGATGTGCATGCTTTTGTGCATGTTATGATTTTCATTTTGGTTCCTATTACCTTAACTGTATGCCTGTGTTGCTTGCTTTTAATTTTTTTGGCTGTTTATTGTGTGAAGGTATGCATCCATGTGTCATTAGTTGAAATCTTGAAATCCTTTATTAATTTGGAGAAATGTTCTCTCTATCCACCATTGAAATGATGTTGAGGATTAGTTTGTAGTATAACTTTTTGCCCATACATATTGGATATAACTCAGTGTTTTTTACAGTTTCTGACTATGTTTTGGAGGAAGAGGCGTATGTAAACTCTGTTGATATAGAAGACGATCCAGTTGATAAGTATAGTCTTCCAGAGCAACAGGTGCATCAAGAACCTGAGGCTGAAGTTGTGGTGGAGGAAACTCCTCAGGAGGACACTTATGCTTCATTTCAAAGTGTGGTAAACACTGTGCAAGACATGCCTGCTGCTGCTGTGGAGGAACCAGTGGGAGAGCCTCAAAAGAAAACTTGGGCTTCTATAGTATGCACCTAAACCCAAGTTCTTCTATTACTTGTGTGTGAGCATGTATATGTTTTCTTGTTTTGCACCTTGGAGTGCGTGATTTTGCTTGTGCATTGGCAGGCATCCACTTTTACTGTACTGCAGTTGTGCACCACTATTCTGTTCTCTTATCTATCTTCTCTTATTTGTTGACTGTATTTTTGGAAAATAATAGTTGCGAGTTGCTAAAGAGCCGTCTGCACCGGCAGTAACTACACAATCTTATTATAGAAGTGCTCAAACTACTTCTGAGTGGAATTACACACCTCAGCCTGCTGTTGAACAATCAAACTCTGCTCCATCATTTGTCCCTGAATCTGGGGTAGAAGCAGCAGAGGAAGGTTACGCTGTAGAGGAAGAAGGTTGCCTTTTTGAACCATACTTTAATGCATTATGACATCATAGAATACAATTTATCATTGTCATTGTCAATTTTTTGACTGTGCGGTTTGTTCCTCCTGGTTCTATTGCATTCTTCTATATGTTGATTCTGGGGAAATTTAAGAGATTATTTTCTTTTTATCAGAATGTAACTGCTGTAAAGACCATGCAATTAATTTCTACAGTAAATTATATGTAAAAGATTCCTGATATTGTTTTTTATATGAGAAGTTGGCTGGTGAGATCAACATGCATGAGGAATTTAGGAATGGTTAGTTTCTTAGGTATGTGAATGTGTTGTAGTTTCATAATTGGGAATTTACTGCTGTATTTTTGAGACTCGGGGAATGAAGACCTTTAAATATAATCCATTACGTTTAAGCATTTTTTAGACGAACCTCATTTTAAATCATTGTTCCAGGTGAACTGAAATCTGTCTATGTAAGAAACTTGCCTCCTACAGTTACTGAAGAAGAGATCGAGCAGGAGTTTAAGAGCTTTGGTCAAATTAGACCTGATGGGGTCTTTGTTCGGGCTCGCAAGGTGAGTTTGTTTTTGTACTTGGTTTTATTATCTATCAACTTGAAAGAAGCTGAAGTAGAGATTGGTGCATGCAGGAAATTGGAGTCTGCTATGCTTTTGTTGAATTTGAAGACATTCTTGGCGTGCACAATGCACTCAGGGTTTGAACTCTTCTCTATTCTTTGAATCATTGAGTTATTTGCTTTAGCTTTTCGATGTTCATGGAATTAAGTGAAAGTCTCTCAGCTTTTGGATTTTGGCTTAGCTCATTTTAATATGGATGGTGCTATTGTATTTCTGTTTCGCTCATTTTAATATGATTTATTATAGTTCTTATTAAATTTATATGCTGTGTAACATTGGCATGGCCTGAAAGATGTTTTTCCCCACTCTAGGCTTCGCCAATTCAGTTGGCTGGAAGGCAAGTTTACATTGAGGAGCGGAGACCAAACAGCAGTGGTGCTGCTCGAGGAGGAAGTATGTGCCTAATTTCATTATCCTTTTATTAATATCTTTGATGCAGAAAATTCTCATGCTTTTAGACGATGCCTATATGAGTTGGTTCTTAAAATTTGCATGCCTCTTGGAAGTACATAAAAATCTGTCTTTGATGAGTTTTGTTCAGCAAATGTGGTATTGTATTTATAGGAATGATGATTAAGTAATTAAAATTGGCATAACCAGCACTGAAAATATGTAGTCAATTATTGAACATGCATTTGAATTTTTCGATCAGGAAGAGGAAGAGGCCGAGGGAGTTACCAAACTGAAGCCACAAGGGGACGCTTTGGTGGTCGGAGTGTGGGCAGGGGTAGTTACCAGGATGGTGGTGATTACAGCAGACCGAGAGGCAATGGTTTCCACCAGCGTGGTACACGATAAGACAGGATTCTGGAAGTTATGTCCCCACAGGCAGAAAATATTCACGGGACATTTATGTGAGGGTGATGGAAAGTTGTTCAAGGTGCAGATTCCAGGTCTAATATTTTCCTCTAGATGGTTTCATGAAGTTGTATTTGTACTTGTTGAGTGTCATTTCACATGAACTGAAAAGTTTATTTGAACTTCAGTCTCTTTTTCTGGTATATGTTTTCTCTCCCCTTGGATGGTTTTTATCATGCAATTCAAGTGGGGAAATTTTGGGCCTTTCAAGCCCGAAGTTGTGAGGGAATGTGATAAGATGTTTGTGTTTCTAATTTTGGATATATCTATTTTTGTTTTTCTGGATTCTCGCTCCTTAAATTTGAAGGGTTTTTAATATTGCTTTTAGCCTTTTGCTTCTAGGCTCATAGTAAGCCTATTGTCTCCACCTTAAGGAAAAAAATAAAAGGATGACGGCAAGAAAGAATTGCTTGATTTGCTTATACTATGCACAGGAACCCCATCGGACCATTAAATCTTAAACCATTAAAATATGTGAGATACACATTTATAAATAGGCTACTACATAAAGTTCTAAATCATTGCTTCTCAAATGGTTAGTGTAATGTCTACTCTTATTGTTCAGCTCTGTTTTCATCTAAAATGGCATCACCTACTGAAAATTGCCCTCTCTCAAATCATGGCCACATATGCAGCACCGTCATATATTTACAACCCAATCACCATCATAACAATTTTTCTTACAAAAATAATTTAGGCACTTGCAGAAGTCATGATTCCTTGATGATGATACGGCTGCATGGCATCAAGATCTTTTGTCGTGCTAGCTTCATCCGCATCTTCATCTTCGTCTTCCTCCGTTTCCCAGAGGAAACTAGCATATAATGCATGGACATGGCTGAAATTCAAGAATGGAAAGTCATGTCAAACTCTCTGAAATTCTTACATAGCATTTAACTGTTTGTTTCAAACATGTTTGATGTACACATGAGGAGTCACGTACCTATCTTGAGGTGCAGCTTGGACTGCTCGTTCATAGTAACTTGAGGCTCTATCTTGGTCATGGCGCAGCTCCCATATTATGCTAGCATATTGTGCCATAATATCACCATCATTAGGATCTGCTAGAATGGCACGAGAGTAGTATGCCTCTGCTCCATGAAGGTCTTTCTTAGACTGAAAAAAGCAATAAATTACGAGTCAGATCCTCAGTACAACAAGAAATATAATTCACACACACAAGGTTATAGAAGAAAAACAGGCTCACCTGATATAGAAATTTAGCATAATTTCTGAGAAACAAAGGGTTGCCAGGATTTTCCTGGACCATCTTCTTGTAATGCTCCTCAACCCCATGCTTCTTGTCTCCTCCATCCCCACCACCAGAGCCTACTCCCCAATTACCCTCTCCACCACCACGGCCACGTCCGCCGCCGCCAATTCCAAGCCCCCTTGCAAGATGCATTTCTTGACTAGCTAGCTCCTTTCTTTCTTTTTCAAAACCCCCACTCCACATTTTATCCATAAACTTCACCTCCTCACTTAAGCTCATGTTCTTCATCTGATCCTGTAAACCAACATAATCACCTTCCATAGCCATGGTTCTCTCAACAAATCTTGCATCACTCTGCAGCTGCTCTGCATCTTCCTCCAACTCTTCTTCTTCCTCTTCATCATATTCCATATCACTCTCTTCATCTTCATTCCAATCTTCAGCTCCTCCGTTATGGAACGAAAAAGATGGTATAGTTTGTAACGTAATGTACTTGGATCTTCGTGAAAACTTCTTGGGTTGGCTTAACTCACATAACTGATCATCATTTTCACAAGAGGCATAGGCTAGTCCCTCCAAGTTCCCATCAGACTGAGCCCTTCGAAATCCCTTCAACGAATACCGGTCGAAATCAATGGAGGGAGAGATTGGGGAATTGTGTGAGATACTGAGAGGCCCAGATTGGTGGAATGAGAATTTGCTTGGAGTGTGGTGGATGGAGGATGGTTTGGGTTCACAGTGACTGCTGATGTTCTTGGGAGTACTGTCTGGGAAGGATGAAAGGAGAGACCCAATAACTGGTGTTGATGAGCTCCTCAGCAACATGATTTGTCCTTTGAAGATAGATAGCTTTTGTTCTGTGGATGAAATTCTGTACAGTACAGCATAATAAATATGAGTTGGTACAAATACAAAGAAAATAAGAAAAACCTAATGGGATTGGAATGAAAATGTGACCTCTCTAAGGTCTAAATTATAAGGATTCAAGTTCACTGCAGAAAGTTTACAAGTCCTAAATCTCTGACGTCAATTTATGCATTTGCAGACACCATAGTGCTATGTTCAGAGAATTTGGCTACAAACACACACACACATTATATGCAAGGGTATGTAACATTCTTGTTCAAAACAATGGATCCTTTGAACAAAAAGAAAAAGATTAAATTAAAAAAATTAAAAAGCACTCCCATGAAGAACAGGTTTACAGGCATTTGATTAGCTTGACATGAATGTGCTTTCAGAAAAAGGAGGAAGGAGAAGAGGAACAAAGTACATACCACTTTTTGGATTCCAGAGACTCCGAAACCCCAAAAGGACAAAGATTTTTCAAAGAACTGAGTTATTATTGAGTCTTCTGGAAAAGCTGGCCCTTCTTATAAGGGGACAGCTAGACATGTGTTTCTTATTGAGTTTGATTCCTTTTTGTTTTTTGTTAAAAAAAATAAAAATATCTATGATATTATTTGAATGGTTGAGAATAAGGGTTAGACATAATACAACTGGTAGCAAAAAGGACCGACTTGTTGTTTTTTTTTGTTAAAAAAAAAAAAAATCTATGATATTATTTGAATGGTTGAGAATAAGGGTTAGACATAATACAATACAACTGGTAGCAAAAAGGACCGACTTGTTGTTTTGTTATAAAACTTAAAATGGGCTGGAAAATGATGGGAAAGCTCACCATCTCACTGGAACCTAATGAAACTGAAAGCTGCGTCGTGCTCGTGCATGATGATGTGGTGTATTAATTATATTCATATGCTCTGTTCGTTGAAAGCTTTTACCAACCTTTTGAATAGTCAATGGAAGCCACTAGACCACAACCAGTAATATCTCGGTACCATCGGCAGTAAGCGTGTAGGGTAGGTCAACATAATTCAGATTAGCTAGCTTGATATATATGTTAGATTTATTTTTTGACAATTTAAAATTTAGTGATTATCTAATATGATATAGAGTTATAATTTCAATGATTTTGAATTCAAAATTTTTATCGTCCAATTTTATTTATCATGCTAACACGTACAATTCCTTATATAAAGTTTATATTTAATTAACCATTTTAATTAAGAGCCAAATTTTAATGTGACTTGTTCATTTGTCACCTACCATCATATCATCGATTTATGAAGCATTATTATGTCATTAAAACCATGCTCTTAATTTCCATGGTACAAAATGTTAATAACTTAGAAAAAAGGACAAATTTTGTCTATTAGACTATTAGTATGATAAAGAGAGAAGAGAAATAAAAGAAATATAATTTAAAGAAATGGGGTGGTGATGTGATAGAAAATAATTCATTAACTCAATTTGTTTCTTCTATCATTACAAAAGAAAGATAGTGAAATGGAAACAAAATTACGAGGCTACTTGGCCTGTCCTTCTGAGAAGCTGCCGGGTACTAAAAAAAGAACCCAATGTTGAATGATGAAGTCTAAGAAGTTGAAACACATGTGCTTTGTACAAGCTTTTAAAGCCGTACACGTGGCAGGAATTTTTGTTTGTATGGACTTTGGACTCTGATGAATTATGGGACCAATGCCTTTGCCGTGACCAACCATATGCATTAATCTTATGCACCACAAGCTCCAGAGAGCAACATTCAGGCCACAGCCAAAGAATTTCAATGGTCGCATTTGATCGAAAAACGTGTCCCTTTGCGCTTTGTGCCGTGTTCAAGTTGACTTATTTTAAGATCGAGATTTTTTCTGACTCATAATTCACAATTTAATAATTAAACAATTTTTTATTCGATTAATTTTGTTCATAAGTGAGTTTAAAGTAGTTAACCAATTAATACAATATAATATAAATTAATATAATAGTATGGATATAATATATATATATATTTTTTATTGTAGTGGCATGTGATGTTATATTTGTGAATTATAGTGCCCTTTACTATATTATTATGTTTGACTTTTCAACTAGTACCTAATCTAAAATGCTATTAAATTTTGGTACCTAAACTAAAAAATTATTGAAATTTGGTATTTAAAGTCAATTAACCTTTTTTTATTCGATTAATTTTTGTTCATAAGTGAGTTTAAAGTAGTTAACCAAACACAAGTAAGTAGTTAACTGGGCTGACATTGCCAGGTCCAGAATTTCAGGCCCAAAATTCAGACTCTTTCTCCCTCAATGGTCTCTAGCATCCATACAAAAGAACCAAATTTTAGGGTCCTTTTTTTGTAGTCTGATCAAAGATCACTTTCATTTCTCAAATTGTGTCCTAACGAAACTCAAAATCAATCTCTCTACTACAAGCTCGGTGAGAAGTCTATTTTTCTTCTACCACAAGATTCTTCAAAGTGTTGCCCTACAGATCACCTCACCATCACCATCATCATTATTCATTATTGGGGTTATATAATTGCGCATTGTGGGAGGAGGACCCACTAAAATGATTTTTCGCTCTCAAATAATATAGTAATCCATGTATCAGTTTCAGAATCATAGTATCAGAGACTCAGAGCCAGACCCTTGTTGTTTATGTGATACCCTGAGAGAGTTTTGGGCGAACAATGTTTGGGTGCGAATGCTTCTATTGGAATACACTCACAGATTTATACCCACCAGAGCCTGAACCCTTCTCTCTGCCTGCTCCCACTCCCAAATGGCCTCCAGGTATGAAGATTTCTGTGCAAAGCTTTGATCTTTGTATCTTGTTGGCCTTTTTTTTGTTAATTAAAATTTCGTTTTTTATTAGTATTTAGATTGCTCATGGATTTTTGGTTGATGGGTTTGTGGATTGTGCTGAATGCAATCAAGTATTTATAAGTTTGCCTTTTTCCATATATGGATGTGTCTAGGTTGTTAAAGGGATCATCAATTATGACCATTCTTTTTTAAGAAAACTTTAACTGCGTTTTTTGTCTGAAAAATAAAATAAGATAAACTTCTTTCTGTTATTGCACTTACCAATCCGTGCTTCTGGGTAATCTATATGGTCAGTGTTTCTACCGAAATATTTATATTGTTAATTTTATTTTCTCTGCCAAAGTGATATTTTTGGAATCATTATGAAGTTCCATTGGTTGTTTGAATGATGATATGCAAATTGCAATATGTGCAGTTCATCATCATCAACCTCTGTTATGTCTGTATATGCAATTCTGTATCTTCTGGTAACTTTGTTGCCTCGGCAGGCTGCTCTATGGTTGGCCAGGTTGATAAAACATGTCGAACTTCGTCATTTTGTGGTTCAATCACAAATGCGTTTACTTAACTATGGTGCTCTGGTGGCTCAGTTCTTTACCAGAAGTGTGGATTTTGGTGCAAAGAGCATGTCCATTGATCAATTCTTTAGACTGGGGATGAGTTGTATCACATATGATGCGTGGCAAAAGAATGTACTTCTGGGACTCTAGGCATGGTTTAACTTCACATCGGTTGAAAATTGTTTCATTATTTCTCTTGAGAGTTTTTCCAAAATATCATAGTCATCTTGCATGATTTCTTACTTCAAAGCTCCAGGACTTGGGGTTAATTTGTTCTTCCTTTACTTGAACAATGAAATATGACTTAGAAATCTGCTTTTTAGTTGTGCCACAACATATTTTGAACTTCTTCTTGTTTTTTGGTGGGTTTTTTATATTTCCATACATACTTCCCAAGTTATGGTGGAGTGATGCCTATATACATAGTAGAGAATGATGAAAACATATGCTGAAGTGAATTTTCTGAACCCAAGTTTGAAAAAGCCCTTGTGATTCCAGTTATTTATTTGATATGACAAATTGGATTACTTTTCTAAATTATAAGTGTTATTTCCTTCCCAGGTGAAGGGTTTGCTTCTGGAAAAATAAGTCTTGGAGAATTAGAGGTTTTCAAGATCACCAGATTTGAGTTCATCTGGGCCTGCACTCTGTCAGAGGACAAGAAAATAAGTGTTACATTTTATAAGCCAGTGGGAATACCTGATGGATTCCATAGCATTGGTCACTATTGCCAACCTAACGATCAGCCTTTACATGGTTTTGTTCTAGTGGTTAGAGAAGTGGATTTGCCAGAAGATTCTGATGTTTCGGAGCATGTCGGGTCACCGGCTCTCCGAGAACCACTTGATTACACATTAGTATGGAGCCCTGATGATGGGAGTGAGGAGAAGTACGGTGCATATGGCTACTTTTGGCTACCTCAGCCACCTGAAGGTTACAAAGCAATGGGATTTTTAGTGACCAGTAAGCCTGACAAACCGGGGTTGGATGAAGTGAGGTGTGTTCGAGTTGATTTAACTGACTCATGTGAAACTTACAGAACAATCCTTAACGCCGGTACAACATTTCCAAACCTTCCTTTTCAAGTTTGGAGTACGAGACCACGTCACCGGGGAATGCTTGGAAAAGGGATTTCTGTAGGTACATTTTTCTGCAGTAGCTACTGGAGCATTGGAGAGGATCTGCATATTGGATGCTTGAAGAATCTGAATCCTAAGTTACCTGGAATGCCAAATATCGATCAAATCCATTCACTTATCAATCATTATGGACCCACTGTTTTCTTTCATCCAGAAGAGGTCTACTTGCCATCTTCTGTTTCATGGTTTTTCAAAAATGGAGCGGTATTGTACAAAAAGGGCGTGTTGGAGGGAGAAGCTATTGATGGAAGTGGCTCAAATTTGCCTGGTGGGGGGACAAATGACGGGGAGTTTTGGATAGACTTGCCGAGTGATGAACGAAGAGATAAGGTAAAGCATGGAAACTTGGAAAGTGCAAAACTTTATGTTCATGTGAAACCAGCTCTTGGTGGTACTTTTACTGATATTGCAATGTGGGTATTTTGTCCCTTCAATGGACCAGCCACTCTCAAATTTGGACTTATGGATATCCCTCTTAGCAAGATCGGACAGCATGTGGGTGACTGGGAGCATTTCACACTCCGCATATGCAATTTTACAGGAGAGCTTTGCTGTATATACTTCTCGCAGCACAGTGGTGGTGAATGGGTAGCTCCATATCATTTGGAGTACATAAATGGGAATAGAGCTATTGTCTACTCATCAAAAAATGGACATGCTAGCTACCCTCATCCTGGGACATACCTTCAGGGATCAACAAAGCTTGGGATTGGAATTAGGAATGACGCTGATCGAAGTAATTTCTCTGTTGATTCAAGCGTCCAATTTGAAATTGTTGCAGCCGAGTATCTTGGAGATGGGGTTGTTGTTGAGCCAGGTTGGCTGAATTTTATGAGAGAGTGGGGTCCAACAATCGTCTACAATTCAAGAACTGAGCTGGATAAGATCATCAATTTTTTGCCGGTGATGGTTAGATATTCAGTAGAGAACATTTTTGATAAATTTCCAGTTGAGCTTTCTGGGGAGGAAGGCCCCACTGGACCAAAGGAGAAGAACAATTGGGTGGGGGACGAAAGATGGTAGCCCTGCTAATTTAGTAGTAACAGAACAGAACCCACCTTCGAGGGTCACTGTTGTTTCATCCTCTGCAGATGTTGTGTTCATATTCTTGGGCAGCCTTCTTGTGAGTTGTAACTCTATGTATACTTGGCTTTTTTGTGTATATAATATATAAGATAATTTGCGTAGGTTATCTCATGGTGCTATTTTTTTGGTCCCATGTCGAGTGAACCACCAATACACTCACCTTTTTTTTATTATTTGGGGAAGAAAGATTCTAACTTGAGACATGTCTAACCTGATGCACACTTGCTTTTGAGACAAATTTTCCACAACCTAACCAATAAGTTTTTAAGTGGCAGGGTACGCATGCTACTTGTGCAGTTGTGAATTATTTCTATGATAAACAAAGCAAATTGCATTTGTATGAAAAACCAGAACAAAAGACAACAAAAAAATATATTAAACAATGGGTAATAAGAAGACTATTAAAGCTCTTTAATGTCTGGTATGTGTCCCATTTCAGCCCATAAACTTTAGAATTTATTTAAATCCTAAATATTAGTCGTTAGTTTGTCAAATTCTGGACTTTTTGTTAATAAATTTAACAGAAGTTAGGATTTGAATCAATTCAACATAGGACTAAAAGTTTAAGGGGTTAGATAGCGTATTTTAATGTTGCTAAAAGCCAAAAATGATACATGATCCAAAGGTCAACCAAAAAAATAAAAGAAGCATAATAATGAAATTTACTAAGGCCCTATTTGGCAGCGTTTTTAGAATTGCTAAAAGCGCTTTTAGATTAGTAAAAGTACTTTTGATATCGTTTGGTAGAAATATACATAAGTGCTTCTGGGTTATAAAAGCGCTTTTAAGAGGTTTTTTGAGAAGCACCTGACAGGTGCTTTTGCATGAATGACATATAATTTTTATAAAAATTTGTATGTGTTTCTTTGTAGAACCGCTTCTAACAAAAGCGTTACTAAATAAAAGCACTTCTAAGAAGCAGTGCCAAATAAGTCCTAAGTACAAGGAACTTGTATCTAATCCATCAAAAATATATTTCGAACAAGCTATGGGCCATGGGCCTTGTGACGATATGGGCCTCAGCTCCAGAAACGTTTCGGCCCATGTTCTATACCTCAAAACGATGAAAACGGTCCAGTCGGTCGGTGTTTGGAAGCGAAGGGAAGCAGACCACACCATACGAGAGACCGAGAGAGAGTAGAGAAATGCTGTCGCGGAGGTTTATTTCGTTGTTCAAGAGCTCCTCAGCAGCATCACAGATTTCCAGGTCCACTTTTCTTTTTTCAATTATCTTATTTCCTAATGGAAAATCTGATTTCCATATTTCACTTCTTTGGTCAAAGTTAATCAATTTTTTAGGGACTCTCTGATATACTATAATGGGCTAACTTTAATTTCCAAGCTGTTTGTTTGCTGCTACAAACTTCTTTAACAAAAAAAGGAAACCGAAAACTTCAAGTCTTTTGTGTATCAAAGCATAAAAAACATGAGGCAGTTTTGTGTTGAGCTCACTGTATTTCACTTCTTTGGTCAAAGTTAATCAATTTTTTGGGGACTCTCTGATATACTATAATGGGCTAACTTTAATTTCCAAGCTGTTTGTTTGCTGCTACAAACTTCGTTAACAAAAAAAGGAAACCGAAAACTTCAAGTCTTTTGTGTATCAAAGCATAAAAAAACATGAGGCAGTTTTGTGTTGAGCTCACTGTAAGTCTTTAACTAAAGGATCCCAAAATTTATATTTATTTCAATCATTTTCCCGGCTATTAACTCAGCTACCGATCTTTGATTCACAAACTTTTTAGAATATGACAATGTGGGAAAACAGTGTATAAACTTATGAGAATATGGCACCGAATAGTCATATTTTGTGATTCTTATTGACATCCATTTCGTAGTTTTGTAGTTCTGAGGCCATGTAATATGAATGCATCTCTTGTTCAGTTAGCTTGAACTTGATGATATGTGACTGATAAGATAGCTTGCTGCAGTTCGGCAAAGACCGTGGATGAAGGGAAGAGCAAATCGTTCGGTCGTAAAGCAGTGTCTTTTCTTTTGATTACTACAACGGGCGGTGTTGCTTTGAGTGCTCTTGATGATCTCGCTATTTATTATAACTGTAGCAGGTACACTTTGAAGTTTATGGGACAAATTTCTTTTCTTATGTCTTAATACAATGTGATAGATCTCTTTGCTGAAATAGGGGAGAGGCTTAGATAGTTTGATTCTGGATACTTCTTATTTGGAACTTTCTCTTAACTGATTAGGCGGTTTTCATTTTTTGTGTTTGCAAATAGTTTGGACCAATTGTATGACTTTTGGTATCCTAATTAGGTCAAATATACAATGACAGCTTGGTTAAATGAATTCTTAGCATTGTATTTATATCAATCAGATTTATATCACAAAAATCCTTGTAAAAAGCATATAGATTTCAAATTAGATTGTGTGTGTAAGAAGATTGAGTGAGGCAGAGGGAGAAATAAAAATTTCCTTGGAAGGGGTTATAGAGGTCAAGGAAAAACCCTAAACCATTTCATGTCCCATATGTGTACTTAATCTAAGGTTTAATTTTTAATCAATTGTCTGAAATTTTTGCAGGAAGGCCATTGAGAAAGCCAGTCAGAACCCGGCAATAATAGAAGCTATAGGAGAACCTATAGTGAAGGGCCCGTGGTACAATGCATCACTTGCTGTAGCTCATAAGAGGCACTCTGTATCTTGCACATTTCCTGTGTCTGGACCACGAGGTTCAGGAGTCTTCGAGGTGAAGGCTGTACGTAATGGAGGTTTGTATTGATTCACACACACAAACATACAGACAGTCATATGTGCACACACAAGCACATAATATAAAGGCGTATGTTCTGTGTACGCGTATATCTTATTTTGGTGTTTAGATTCTCCTTCATCCTATTTCATGTGCAATACTTGATTTTACATCTAAAACCATAACAGCAGTACATATAATTGATATGCATCCTCTTGTTGATCTGTAATTCTTCTCCTTGGCAATGCTGGATCCTTTCCAAGTTGGTTTTGGAACAACCAGTCCATTTGAAGTTTTGTATAAAGGTTTTTGTGAAGAACCACCTTCGGTGTTCTTTTGGTTTATTGGAAAAATGTTCATAACCTATTTAGACTATTTTGTGTTTAATGCTTGTGTTAAACTACATATGTGGGCTTTGATGGTTCTTTTAATACCTAACGGTCACCTTTTTCTTAACAGAGGACACCTGGCTTTCATATCTCCTCCCTCGTGATTGGGACATCCTAATCATGGATGCTCTCCTCCATGTTCCTGGAAATGAAGAGAAGCAGCAAACAATGCGGATTAGTATCTCTGATGGTTCTCCAGCTCCGGCTTGTACGGCATGCAACAACAGGTCCAGCCCTCAAGAACCAGAAAATCCAGAGAAGAAATGAAGTGATAAACTTATCAGTAAGCAAGAGTTTCTGCCCATTTAAAATATCTTTTGTCGTATAAACCTTGGTAGAGTGATAGTAGTATAGAAACTTTTCAGAGGGATTTACACTTGAGCAGAGTATTTCCAGGAGGAGAAGATAGATAGCTTTGGTTTTAGTTATAAACTGCACAGCAGCACAATACTTGTGGTTGGTGTGGAGTGGAAAGTTTTGGTTTTGTCTTGGGCCTGGTATGAGGTGGAAGTGAGATGGTCTTGACTTTGAGACTCTTTCATAACTTGTTATGCCAACCAAATCTTGTAAAGCCCATAAACATTCCCCTAAATAAGTTTTTCTTTTTCGTTCAACAAGTTTCTGTTAGGAAGGTTCTTTGCCGAAAGTCGAGTGCTCATTTTCTTAATTTCTGGAAGTGTAAGAGTTATGTTAAAAGTATGTTAAATTTTTTAAAAGTGTAAGATTTAATTTAAGCAGAAAATTTGATAAATGTGAACTTGAAGCAAAATACAAACGCTAATGATGGTTGATAGGTACAATTCATGATTTCAACGAGGAAAAAGATGAAGGCTAAAATAATTGTGCCTTCATTTGTCCCATCGGAAGATAGATGTCAGGATTGTTCTAGAAAATGACCCCCCACAAAATTACAAAATTTCATCATTTTTAATTGCTTCATCTAGTTATTTTTTTTTATCAATAAAAACAAAATTTGGTGTCCTCAAATTATAACTCATTCAAAACATCGATTATATCAATCCAACCTTCACTTTGTGATCCACCTTCTATGCCAAAAGTAATCATTTTTCCTTTCTTTTCTAATAAAATAAAAATAAAAACATTTAAACTAAGAGTTAGTTGATAAATAAATCACATTAACCATAATGAATATAACTAATTCTAAAACTTCATCATCAATAAACTTCTCTTAATTTGATGATAAATGATATTTATTAGTGGAGAATGGAGATGTGGGTTGAATTGAAGATACCTTTAACTTGTTTGTTCATTTCTCATTATTTAATTTGTTTGGCAAAATTGCACATCACTTAATTGTTTCCCCTCCTAATTAAATACCTGGGGGACCATGGAAATTATATGATCCTGCGGGCATACCATACAAGACAGCCGCGGACGCCGTTCAGCTCAGCCGTACACGTGGCAAGCCATGGACTTGCACACGCTTCTTTTAATCAACTCTGGGCCTGATAACCTGGCCAATCGGGCTTTCCGATCGTCCGTTGAGCTGTCAACATTAAATCCGATGTTCGCTGGTCCCCACGTGTCACCAGATATGTGAATGCCAGAGTGGGACCCACGCAGTCCTAACTCCAACGTGTCCAGACCTATGATGTGTGGACCCATCTTGTCGGTTTGTCGTTGGGAGCGTATGAGTTGCGGGTCCTACTCTCTCCCACTCGATAAATAACAAGAATCTCGTTTCTCAGTTCGTTCAATTCTTTTCGCGATATAAAACACAGAGGTGAGAGTTTGATGGTGTAAAACCAAAATCTCGGGCAAGACGCCGATAAATTGAAATTACGAAAATCGGGTCAGATGCAAGCAAAGAAATTGATGGAGGCGCACAAAGCAGACAGTAGACAGAGGTGGGTCATACCCACAATCATCTCTCTCTCTCTCTCTGTAATCTCCACCACACCAAACCAAACCAAATGAGCAAACCTACTACCTTGCCCTTCTTCACTTTCCCAAAACCGACCAAACAGGACATAAAGGATTGTTCAACAAATTGTGCACAGGAATTGCACAAACGGCCGACAAAAGTCTCCATCTTTGTGTCAAAATGTGCAAGGATCACTGCCCCAAGCAAACCCCACTTCTCCTTCTTCTTCTTCTTTGTTACTTTCCTTCTCAATCTCTTGCTTTAATCCAACTTTTCTTCTTCAAAACAAGCCTCTCTTGATTAGCTTAAAAACCCATTTTATAACTTCTGGGTCTGAGCTAGCTAGCTAGCCAGCCTCTGAGCTTTGTGATTGAATTTAGGTAGAAAGAGGAAGGATTTCAATGCAGGGTGTTTTGGGTAGTGGTGGAGGGGTTTTATCTGGGGTTTCCGCAAGTGGGTCTATGTCAACGCTCTCAAAAGAGGACAACTTGGCCATGTCTTCTGAGGACTCTTCTACTCCAGATGAATCTGAGCTTGAGCTTTGTCTTGGCTTGAGCCTTGGTGGTGGTGGTGGTGGTTGTTTAGGGAAGGCCCAACAAGGCCCAAGGGGTCAATATGCTAGGATATTGACGGCTAAGGATTTTCCTTCTGTGGGTTCATCGTCCTCTTCTTCTTCCCCATCATCAGCTTCTTCGTCCTCTTCTTCTTTGAGCAGTGCTAATGTCACAGCCGGGACCAAGAGAAGTGCTGATTCTGTGGCAGCCGCTAATGGTGCCAGGTAAGAGTAAGACCGACTCAAAAGATATAGTTTTTTGGGCATTTTGTATGTAAGCTCCATTTATTGTTGGTTCTAGTTTTAGGAACCTTAGGCTTTCTATACAATACTCCTTTTACTCGGGCTCTCATGCTGCACAAAACAAATTTCTGTTACTGTTGTTGTTTCTCAAATTTGGTCTGGATTATGTTTTCTTCCATTGGTTTGATTTTGTGACATACTTCTATTTTTCTCATTTGTTAGATTTTATTGACTAATAGTTATAGGGGGTTCTTGT
Organism: Purshia tridentata; assembly: GCA_003254885.1. Classification (NCBI taxonomy): domain Eukaryota; kingdom Viridiplantae; phylum Streptophyta; class Magnoliopsida; order Rosales; family Rosaceae; genus Purshia; species Purshia tridentata. The sequence continues at coordinate 56,088 of QANT01004022.1, read as the reverse complement.
CATATTTTCCTCAATAATTTATGTTGGTCCAAATTAGAATGGGTTGTTGACCGGACCCCTTGGTCTGGAGTCAAATAATCTCTTCTTGCTTAGCTCAATGCACAAATATCCTTGCTGGAAGCATTGGTTTCCATATTGGAATTGTAACAATAGTGTACATTCAGAACCACACTATGGTTCTACATTAAAACAATAGTGTACCCACAATCATACTTGTGATTTTGCAATCAAACATCATAGTAGTTCTTTTTATTTTTATTTGTGTTTGAGATAGTATGAATTATATAGTGGTTGTTATCTGCTGTCCTTTCTTGAGTCATATATATTGAGCTACGGTGATTTTTCTTCTGCTATTTTTTAATTTTTAGTTTTTGTTCTCTTCTCTGACGGTATTGCATTTTTCGCTGGTCTGGTGTCATGTTGAAGCAGTCAGGTTGTGGGATGGCCTCCTATCAGAGCTTATAGAATGAATAGCTTGGTTCACCAAGCAAAATGTTCTGCCACCGAAGTGTTTAACTCAATGGATGAGAGAAGCGAATGCAAGAATATTGTGGGGAAGGTTAACAATGGAAGTCACAAGAACAACGGAAATGCTGAGGAGAAAGGGAACCTCAGAAGTTCCCTGTTTGTGAAGGTGAATATGGATGGAATTCCAATTGGGCGGAAGGTTAATATAAGTGCACATAGCTGCTATGAAGGCCTGGCACAAGCGTTGGAGGATATGTTCCATGGACCCTCTACACATGCTAATTCAATACGTTAGTACTTTTAGCTTTTTTGGTATTTAAATTGAAGAGTTCATTGGGTTAGTCATTTGTTATTTGAGCCTTTACTAGACCAAAATTCTATATTTCTATACAGGAATAGTCGAAAGTTATTGGTGTTCTGAATATGTTGGGATTAAAGATATTACTCAAAAAAATCCGTGGTTTTTATGTGGCCAACATGATAGAATTTAATTATATTAGCCGATTAGGGATGGAACTTTTATTTGCTTATTGACTGATGGTGGTATTGTATCTATAATTGGGTTCAGGTGGTCAAGAGCATGATATTATGGTGGGAGCAGCTAGACCCTCAAAGTTGCTGAATGGATCATCTGAGTTTGCGCTCACTTATGAAGACAAAGAAGGAGACTGGATGCTTGTTGGGGATGTTCCTTGGGGGTAAGCTTTTTCAATAATCAATAGAGCATGTGAGGCCTTTGTGTGCACAAACACAAATATCTAGACTTGACTGCAGTAATTATCTTCTTATATATATAATTCTGTGCTAGAAGAATTAGGTGTCTACATTTTAAAACCCATCTGTGAGTGACAACATATGGTTTTTGAGTCATGCATTGGTTTTCTAACACCTTATGCATTTTTACTTATTTTTCATTCAGGATGTTTCTTAGTTCTGTGAAGAGGTTAAGAATTATGAGGAAATCTGAGGATAATGGACTTGGTATGTATATGTGCAAGAAGCTCCAAATTTGCCTTTGAAACTTGCCATTTCATCCGATTCTTACTCTTTTAATTTAATTTGCAGCTCCATTACAGGAAAAGAATGTCAGGCAACGATGCAAGCCAATATAGATCCATTTCTCATAACTTCAGTAAGAAAGACAAACTGTGCTTGAAAATGTACAAAGTGGATGCAACTTATAGTTGGAGCATTTGGAGAGAGAGATAAACCTCTGGTTTTTTGTTCATTTTTGGTTGCTGTTGAATGTCATTTCATTTTGTTCTTGCTACACCTTCTCTGGGAGTTATCTCCCTGATTTTGCAAGTCCACAGGCATCTTAATTTTAAATGTAATGCAAATATACACATGCATACTTTGATGAATGTTGTTGATGTTGTATATATGGTTATACTCAATTGCTTTTGTCTGCTCAGCTGATGGGATCTTCTTTTAATGGGGAGAAACTGTGTGATATAATGGGAACTATCATTGTTGTAGCAGGACTTCATGAAATTTCAACATCATATCAACAAAACTGTTGAAACTGAAATTTGTAAAAATTCTTTGTTATAAAAGTCTGGACTCTGGATATTTAGATACAAAACCTTGTCCCGAAAAGTAAAAAAAGAAAGAAGATACATGAAATGGCTTGTTGGTGTATGTAAGAAAGATGAAAGTGATGAGAGAAATTGCTAATAATAAGTTCAGGAAAAATTAAGCTCTAGGCTTATTTTATACTTGAATGTTATTCAAATAATGGGTACAATAGGCATATGCCCGATTCTCTGATTAAAAATCTTAGCTTCTTACACCAACATATGAACGAACCATTGATTACAAACATTAACAAAACGCAATCTTACATACAACATGAAAAATCAAAATAATAACAGCCATTTAGGGAACTCAAAATTCTGTCCCTACAGAAGGCCATTTACAGGTGAGGTGCTAAACACAGGCTGGTCTTTGTTAGTTGCATTTGCATTTGCATATGCATCATTGTTGCTACTGCTTTTTCTCCGAGGCTTTGCCTCTCCAAGCATGGTTATGACATCCCTCATGGAAGGTCTGTCCTTGGGAAGCTTGGCAGTGCAAAGCAGTGATATTCTAAGGACTAACAGCATCTCCTCTTGAACATGCTTGCAGTTTCCTACACTGGGGTCTAATGCTTCTTCTAAAAACTTGTTGTCCCTAATCTTCCTTCGAATCCATTCCACTATGTCTACCGATTCTCCGAACTCAGGGTCTAATGGCCTCTTTCCTGTGAGAAGCTCCAATAGAACCACACCATAGCTGTAGATGTCAATCTTTTCATCAACCTTCAATGTGTATCCATATTCTGATCAAGGGAATCAAAAACTTGTTACTAACCAGAAAATTACACAAACTTGTAAAGATTATGATGTGAAACTAGAAAGTGGAAACTCACCGGGGGCTATGTAACCGTAGGATCCAGCCACCATGGAAACTGTCTCATTTTTCTGGACCATCATCCGTGCCAACCCGAAATCAGCAATCCTTGCCTCAAGGTTTGCATCAAGCAGTATGTTATTGGACTTGATGTCTCTATGGATGACTGGCGGGTGACAATCATGGTGGAGATAAGCAAGACCTTGCGCGATACCAACTGCTATGTTATACCTTGAAACCCAGTCTACAAGCAACCTCCCTGCTTGCTTTCCATGCAGGGCTTCTCCTAGGCTGCCATTGTGCATAAACTCATAAATTATCATCAAATTCGTATCATTGTTCAGAAACCCTAATAAGCGAACAATATTTCGATGCCTTAGCCTCCCCAAGACATTCACTTCCCCAACTAGATCATCACTGCTCCCAGTTTCCATGTCTGTTGCTGGCCTCCACAACTTTTTAACGGCCACAACTGTATTTGACCGCGATATCTCAGCCTTATAGACTACCCCAGTAGCTCCCATTCCAATCACATTTGATTCCTTCACACAAGCCAAAATGTCAGCACTTGTGAAACCAAGCCTCTGGAATGCCATCAATCTCCATGGCCACTCTCCATTGCCCACTTCGAAGCTATCTCCGAAGCAACTTCCATTCAAATACCACCTTTTGTATAGAGATCTAGCACCAAAAAGTGCAATCCCAACTGCCAAGACTGTTGCAATCCCAATCACCCATCCTGTAACAATGTTCCTCCTGTGCAAGCTCCTATGCTTCGATTTAGATGCTGGATTTTGAATGCAAGGAGGGAGGACACTGCCGCAGAGACCAGCATTGCCCACAAGATCACTTGGGTTTATTGTTCTGAGCACACCATTTGCTGGGACTGGACCCTCTAGCTTGTTATATGAGACATTGAGAGTTTCCAAGGCTGGAGAGATTCCAAAATTTTCTGGTATACCACCAGTCAGAGAGTTGTTGGATAGATCCAGAATGGCCAATGTGGGCATCATGGCAATTGACTTTGGGATGTCCCCAGTCAAATTGTTGTTCCTCAGATTCAAGTTTACCAATTTCTCACAAGACGCAATGCTTTCTGGAATGCTTCCTGAGAAATGGTTCGATGAGAGATCGAGCACTGAAAGTGAAGGACAATCCTGGAATTGATCCGGGATCTCTCCCACCAAGTAATTATTTGAGGCCATGAAGGTCTGCAAACTTGGAGCAGAAAGAATGGTAGAAGGAAGAGAAGAATGGAGGTGGTTTTGAGACAGATCAATGAAAGAAAGTGATGTAGAAGAAGCAATGTCATCTGGGATTACACCAGTAAGATTGTTATTGGCCAATTCTAACCTCTGAAGCCTCCCAAGCTTTCCAATCCCAACGGGGATTGTACCAGAAAGAAGATTGTTCTGCATCCGAACACGAACCAATGAAAGGCACGTCGATAAGCCAACTGGAATGGGACCTGTGAAGGCATTGTTGAAGAGGATGAGCTTGGTGAGATTGCCTTTATTGCACAATGTTGCTGGAATCTCACCAGAGAATGAGTTGGAAGATATGTCCAACCACTGCAATGGGGCATTTTTACCAAGATCACTTGGTAAAGGCCCTGAGAAAGAGTTGTTCCATAGCTCAAGAACCATTAATTGAGTCAAGCTTCCAAGTCCCAATGGTGCAGAACCTGACAACTTGTTGCACATTACATTCAGAAGCTGCAAATTCTTCAGCTCACCAATCTCAGCTGGAAGTTCCCCTGATAACATGTTATCAGAGAGATCCAGCAACTGCAATGAAGTAATGGTGCCAATTGCTGCTGGGATTTTACCTTCAAAATTGTTCTTGTACAAGAACACTGTCTCAAGCATCTTAAGCCTGCCCAATTCAGCTGGAATTTCACCACTAAGATTCCCAACTGCCAAATCAAGATATTTAAGGTTGGTAAGATTTCCAAATTCCATTGGAATTCCACCTTCAAATTCATTGTACCCAAGAATCATACTCTCCAGAGAAGAAAGCTGGCCAAGCTCTGGTGGGATTTGGCCTGTGAGGTTATTCCCAGAAAGGCCAAGAAACTTGAGCTTCTGCAAGTTCTTGAAGGACTTTGGAATTGAGCCTTGGAAGAAGCTCCCTCTGAGATCCAGAGTCTGCAGCAGGCTGGCATTCCCGAGATCCTCCGGAAGCAAACCCGAGAAATTGTTGCTCGAAGCATTCAATGTTGTCAGTCCAGCCATCCTTCCAAAACCTGCTGGAAAGTCACCAACAAACGAATTCTGGCTGACATCAAAACTCTTCAGGGCTGTGAGGTTTGCTATGGATTTTGGTAATGATGAGAAAAACCCACTGCAGCACAAGTTGAGAGAAGTGAGGCTTTTCAGCCATTGGATGTCATCTGAGACTTTGCCACTGAGATTCATGTGAGAGAGATCAAGCTTCTCAACATGTCCCTCAGTGTTGCACCACACCCCATTCCAGTTGCAGTGAGCTGCATATGCGTACTTTCTGGACACATTGTCCGGCAACTTCCAATCTTTGAGGCTGTTTAATGGATCAAGTAGACCCGCTTTAATCGAAAGCAAAGCAGAAACTTCATCACCATTAGCCACAGCAGCAAAACCAAAAGAAGAGCAGCTAATGCAACAGTAAAAGAAGAAGAAGATCAGAAACTGGGTTTTCAATTGCATCTTGTAATTCTGCTTATTGGGTTTTCTTCATTGGCTACTTCTCTCTCTGATTTTCCACCATTTTCAGTCTCTGAAACTGATAGACAGAAAGAGAAAGACAGTGTGTGTTTGTAACTGTTGTGTGAGGAAGCTAGTAATGGAAAGAAGACTGGTTGATGTATTAAGTGTTGGTATATAAATAAATATTGAATTGGATGATTGATTGATTAATTAGTCAAGTTTGTTCTAATAATAGTTTTGAGGAGGCTCGTGAGATCTTGGGTACTGCAACAGCTGTTAAATGCAAGTAATGACGGGGAAGCTTTGGACTTATTGGAAGTTTCCCCGACACCAAACATGGGAGAGAATGTGGTCTTCAGTCTTCACCTCTCATGCAGTGTAAGTGTTTGAAGTGTTCTTTCTGTCTGTTAAATCTGTTATCATATATAGTCAACTTGAGTGAGTCATCATCATAAATTCATAATGAAATTGTTTCCTTTACTCCTTAATGCTTTGTCTTATGCAATTATTTCTCATAAAAATAAGTGTTTACTTAGTATTCTAACTGGTCTTGCGATTGGAGGATGTGTAGATGCGAATGGAAATTGAATCATATCCATTTAGGTCTTGTTTAGTACGTTGTATCACACATTGAGTTGAACTAAATAGACATATTAAATTTCATCTTATTGTTTCTTTGAACTTTACATGGCACATGAGTTATTACATTTGTTATTTTATATCAAGAAATATATATATTTTTATTATTACAGGGTTGAGGAGGGTTCGAACTCGAGTGTGTAGAGGAAAACTTTTATCTTCGGTCAACTAGACTAATCTCAGTTCACTCATTGAATACATATAAATCCTAGTTCACTCATTGAATACAAATAAACTTAAAAAGAGACATCTTATATATGATATATCTTAAAAAAAAATGATAATAAAAAGAATGAAGCAAGTACATGAAATAGATTTGTCTTAAAAGCCACTTTATCTTAAGCCTCACACAACGATGTGGAAAGGAACCCAAAGCTACATATGCTTGAATGATTTAGGTTTCATATATCTTAAGGATATTTTTCCTGCTTCTAAAGGGTAACTTCTAAGTATGACAAAGATTCATCAGAAATGAATGCCTAAAGTGGATTCGTCATTGAATGATTTAAAAGAAAAGACCACGAAGCGTGTGTATAGGCTAACATCAAACCCCAGATCATAATAGTAACTAGTTTGTTCATTTGGGTACCTAAAAGAATTTCAAATATTTATGATTTTTTTATTATTTGCTGCACCAAAATGCTGAGAATAAGGAAAAGAAGAACTACCCAAATATAAAAGCACCGCCAGTTCATACCCATCATCTACTTTTATGGTTAATTAGAGTCAATAACTCGATGAACATGTCATTTATTCCTCATGATTGATATGAGGGAATCTTGCCATGTTACAGGGGTGAACCAAACATTAAAACAAAGACAAAAACTCTGCTCCCCATTTAAAAATACAAAAACAAATGGCCATACCTAAATGTTAATATATAGGGCAGGTTCCCTATATATTAATTAGTCCACCCTTCTTGAAAGCTTAGTGGCTAGCTATTACATTTCCTATTTTTTGAAGGATTAATAAACCCAATATTTAAAAAATAAAATGCTCAATTTAGCGTTATCTGGGTAACATGAACATGAACATGAAATTATCTAATGGATACTTAACAATTTTGTCTTTTTTTGTTTATGTCTGTGTATTCTTGCTTAATAGATAGAAGGAAAATATGAGGACAAAAAAATGTGCATTATTGAACTAAAAAGAAATCAAGTAGAAAAAGTGAAGAGCAAACAGGAGGAAATGGAAGAAAGTGATGTGCATATTATGAATAGTGGTCTGATCCCAACTGCTATTTCTCTCAGATTAAATTGTTTTTTCTTTGTTTGATAAACTGCAAAATTTTCACATGCACACATGCAGAGCAGTTCATTTAAAATATTGGTAATGTCATATAGTGGCTACTTTATAATTGGAACTATTCTGCTCTATTAGATTACAGAGATGGAAGCCATGTGAAACAGCAGCTTCCTTGGGAAGGACCTCCAGCTCCACCCTATTATTGGAGAGAGAGAGAGAGAGAGAGAGAGAGGTTTTTGGGATGAATTTTATTGATTTGTAATATTACCCTCAGACTCTTAGTTGGGAATCCATGGGAAGAAGGCATGGCTGGTTACGTGCCTTCACATGGCTTTATGCCCCAAGCCACACCCAAAACCCAACCCCAACCTTTCATGATTGGGATCATGGTGCTACTCTCTGCACGTGTGCCACATGCATGAGTTCGGGTCCCATAATTTTCTAGGACCCACATTTTGATTATTGAAATATCGAAATACTAGATGAAAGGACACTATGCCAAGCAATATTAATCTAATTCCGATATTACACTATGCCAATACTAGATAATAAATTAAGATAAGTTGAGGAAGGATGTAATAAAAAGAAACTTAAAAAAAAATAAAAAATACTCTAATTTTTCAACGAGTGGGACTCATGTGTACTTTCTTTACTTTTGATCAAGGGTGCCTTATTTACTTTACTTTCCAAGCTGAAGTCCAAAAGCACAAGTTCAATAGAAAGGAGTGTGTAATTTGTAAAGGTTTAAGTCCTAAGTTGGAGTATCGATATAATAATGTAATAAAAAATGTGAGAACAAATATCACCCTCATGAAGAATAAAGGAATGATGGAACGGTAAAGCCTGGAAGGATTACCTTCCCCTATATTAAAAAACATTGATTAAGGAGTATTTTTAGTATAAATAAATTGTAATTGAGATGCAGAGGCCCTTTTAGTCTTTTAATATTACCAACACCGTCTGCTAATTAGAAAATTCAATAATGTAAGTAAGCCCAATAAAGCCCCTCTATCAGTTCATATACCAAAGCCCAATCCGAAAATCCTTTGAATACCCATACTCAATAGCCCTTCTTTTTTGGGCCACTCTGCAGGCCCATCCCTGAACTGAACTACTGAAATTTCATTTAAGTACTTGATTAACAGATAACCTTTCTTGAAGAAAAAGTAATTGAACCAAAGCACTGTAATTCGATCCAAACAAGCATAAACTAGCCAAGTTTATACAATTTATACTATATATTTCCAAAACGCTTCTCCAATACATCATCAGGAGCAATGAACCAATGATAAGTGGAAAACGAATCACATCTATGATATACAAATTTTATAGACAAACAAATTAATATTGCATCTTCTTCTCCTTGCCTCTTCTGCCAGAAAGTTGCCACTGAATCTTTCTCAAGACCAACTCGTTGAAACTGAAAGATGTAATGTACAGAAAGCTGAAGGGGAAGAACTTGACTTTTGCTATCAATTTTGATGCTACCAAAATTTTATTAGGCTGGCCTATGGCACTCAATTAAAACCTTGGCCACCAACTTTATATATATAGACTACTACTATGAATTTCTCTTTGGGTATGTTTTAAGAGAGAGAAAGAGAGAGAGAGAGAGAGAGAGGTGCTTATGTACCCAAAATGAATGCATGTATTTCAGCCCAAGAAGAGACTGTATAAAGAATGCCAGACAGTGGTTTCCAATTAGAGGAACAATCTTCAGCGACTTCTCTCTGCCGCTTCACCAAGCCAGAGAACAATGGGACAAATGAAACACCAAAATGATTACCTAATCGCCTTAGGCATGAACTTGAGCCAATTACAATACCAATATCGGCTTCAAGCAGGCAAAGGAAGTCACCCACAGACCCTCCAATGTAAACTGTTAAGTGCTTCTCATTCCCTTCACTACTCCTGCAGTCCTTTAAGATGTCATTGAAGGTTTCAAGCTTTTCCATGGGGGATTCCAACTTCTTAACAATTTCGCCTGTTGTTACAGAGTCTTGATAAACTAACTCATTTGAATGTACATTCAAGACATTTAGATCTCCTGCACAATGCAATTCAAAATATGGAACTTAAACATCATATTGGTGAATGGCCATCACAGGGGCAATAAGAATAGTTCTCAAATTCCCTTGGCAACACTTAAAACTTATGAAATCAAGTATACGGATTCCAAATAGACCTGAAGAAAACGCTGATGTAATGAGATCGCCACACCAACAGTATGAAAGCACATGAACATCAGTTTTCAGATTTTCATTTTTCACAATCTTCTGAAAGAACCTTTTACAACCATCTTGAAGAATCAGACGCTGGCCAGCCCTTTTTATATCCTCTACATTTAAACCCTTCAGTACTCCTGACTGAACAACCCTTGCATTTGCCTTTCTCTCAAACTCCGCAAGTTGTTCAAGGGCATTACACAGACCTTCATGATTGAAGTTCTCCACTGCAAAAATTTAGGAACATAATATTCATTAATACCCCTCCTCACCTCACCAGAAAAAAAAAAAAAAAAAAGAAAAAAAAGTGGGTTCGTGCTATTTTGAAACTATAAAGGCATCAATCAACATCCATTCCTGATAAATAGCTATCATACCTCCCTCACTGGTCACAATGCTTTCTACAGACTGTTCAAATTCTTCAGTATACTGGGTGGAAAGAACATCCCATGTGCTCCTTAAGTCTGCTGATGACATCCGAGCAAGTTGTGTTTCAGATCCATCACAGTCAGCCTTTGGTGCTGTTATGATTGCAATCTCTGCCAAAATGGCAGCGGAATCAAAAGTAGTGCATGCCAAGTCAAAGTCACAAAGTATGGTAAGATGGCATTCAGTAAAGTCATGCACCCGAAACAGAGGGACTACAGTTTGCTGGGAAATTGGTTGACTAGTAATAAAATCTACTATAAGTTTCATAGATTGATGATAGAGCTTCTCTATAATCTCTAGCTCCTCCCCAGTCAAAGAAATACTAAGTTTATCTAGCATGTATTCATTTTGTAGAGCTGTTTCCTGAATTCAGAGAGAAGATGAGTAAGAATTATGAGGAAAAAATCCCCAACAACCAAAACATATATTCTTGCTTGATCATCAAAATATTAAAACAAAAAGGGTATAGGAAGAAACACAATTATAATCAGACAGACCTCAAAAATTTGAGAAGAATAATTGTCTATCCAGCTTCTGTAAATGAGATTGCTATCATCAGGATGTAGAATACCCTGTATCTCGTCACTAATCAACGCATACAGTCTCATACAAGGAGTCACAGCAGCAAGCGTATAGGCAGCAACTTTTGTCCTTTCAAAAGGAGTTGCAAATTTACCCGGCACTCTTTCCCCTTCAACTTTCCCTGATGCTGTTGCAATCAAGAAATCTGTGTATTTGGTTGTTGCATCGTTAGAAATGCCCTCATTTGGGAGTTCAAAGCCGCATTCCTGCAGATTATGCTCATTCAAACCATATACTGAATACAAGTTGAAGCTAAAAGAAGCATAAATTACAATAAACAAGTGAAATTCTTGTGAATAGTAACGGTTTGTTTAAATTTTTAGAGGTGCATATATTAATGATGTTGATAAATTTTTTATTCTTGGTTGGAATAATATGTGAGAACGATAATCATCAGTGGCGATGAATTATGAGGCAATAACATTAGTGACCATGATTAAGATGATTATATATGAAAAGCATCATGATGAAAGCTTCACTAATAATTAAGTCTCTAGCTATAAGTTTTTACCAAAAAAAAAAGCCTTGATTTCTGGACTCATGTAATCAACCAATGCGATAACTTCTTTAAAAAAAATAAAAAAAAAATAAAAAAAAAACAGAAAACAAAAATGAGTCTTGATAAATTATAATACTGTGTGTGAGTTTAATTTTGGAGAAAAATATAATATAAAAAAAATAAAAAAATAAAAAAAAAACAGAAAACAAAAATGAGTCTTGATAAATTATAATAATGTGTGTGAGTTTAATTTTGGAGAAAAATATAATAAATATTCAAAATTTTCCTTTCATTCATGAGGCAAATTTACTGGGAAGCCAAACAGAGTCTAAGATTGCCTTTAGCAGGGAAATAAAGAATTTTATCACGAATTCACGATGCATTGCACTGCAGGACATAAATATAAAGAAACGGAGTCCAGAAATTACTCGGACAAGCGAGTCGTGCATTTGAAGTCTCTGGACAACAAGTTTCCTCAAATCGCGTAAGCCACTCTTGTCGTCGTCATCATCAGCGCAGTCCTCCGCCAATTCATACCTGAAATGAAAGCCAAAGAAGACCATTATTGATCGATCAGTGGAACAAGAAAAACAGCGTAATTCAGTCATACATGTATGAATGCATATAGAAGATGATCTCACTGAATCGTAGCTTGGACTTACGCTTGAGCGAAGGCAGTGAGAAAATGGAGGTCCTGAGAGAGAAAATGGCGGAAGGTGTTAGAGTGGAGAGTAGCGGAGGCCAATCGCACAACGAAGGGAGTGTAGAGAGCGAAAACCGAGTGCTCTTCGCTGAACTTGGCCCACAACCGCCGCGCTAGGCCGCTGTCGTCCACCACCACCGTCATGATCTCGGAGCACAGAGAGAGAGAGAGAGAGAGAGAGATGGAGAATTGAATTGAATTGGATTGTTGTTGTTGAATTATGAATTTGTTTGATTTGTGTTAATTTATAGGTCCAAGATCAGTCAATATTGCGGGAGAAATAAGGGTCTTAAAGCCGCCGGTCAACGCTTCTCCTAGGCTGAGTCCAGGCTCCTCTTCTCTCTCTCTCTCTCTATTGGGCCATTGCCTTCATCCCTTGCGTCATTCTTTTTCTCTTCCTTTCTATGGATCATATCATATATTTCTCGTGAAAACATTTATGTGATTCATATATATATATATATACAAATTCTGACGTTCATTTATATTATTTATTTATGTGATTGGCTTTGATCTCCTAGGAATGCCGGTCCGGGTTAGCTGTGGCAACCCACCATAATTATAAAATTTTATAAACATTGAGCTATTATATAAGAAAATTTTTGTATATATATAGAGGTTCTTTCCGTTAAGAAATCTTTCATATTGTATTTTAACAATTTAAATCATTTATTTTGTTGGAGATCCCTCAATTAAGACTTATAGACATGAACACTTCTATATTTTAAGTCATTTTTTACAGAGTTTAACAAAAAGTATATAATTCTATATTTTATTATTATTTAAGGTTCAACCCATCAACATTTAAAGATAAAAAGCATATTCATGCTTTGCGGAATTTATATTATAAAATTTTTTATTACTTGTACTATCTTGACTAATTATTTCAGTACATTTCTTATAAAAAAGGAATGTTTATGAATTATTTTTATCCTTGGAATAAATTTAGCAAATTAATGAGTTACATCTAACAAATATTTTTGGTACATGTTTCATTAATTAGAACCTAACTTTCAAAGTAGAAAATTTGTGTATGCAATGCATTGATCGTATTTGATGTTTTCATTTTAACATACAAATATTACTCTAATTCCTTCATACCAAAAAACGAAAAGGGGGGATTCCATTCAGGGTATGGTTTCGCGGTTATGAGATCGTTTACGACAATCCATTTATGGCAATTACATGTCTGGCTGGCACCTAATTATGGCTACGTTGACAATTTTGGTTTGTCATAAATAGGATAGTATAACTTTACCAAATACGTGGTCATAACTATCACAAAAATGTGTTTTAAGGCCGCAACTAGTGCAGTGTGTACTCATGGAATTTGTGCTTTACATCATGAGTTGCGGCGGTGACAATATTTTAACTGATACGTCAACATAGATAATTGATCATATTCATTTTCTTTTGTGCACAAAACAAACTAATCATATTAATTTAAATTATTAAGATATGAGTTAAAATATATATAATATACACTTAAAATAAAAAAAAATAGGATGTGCTACGCGGCAAGGAGGAGTGTCATCAGACTTGACTGATCCAAAAAGAAATGTCAAATTGAGAGAGACCCCACGCATGATTCATGCATGAACACAAGAAAAACTTTTTCTTTTCATTTCATATAAAGACTAAAAAAAGATGTCTATGATTTGTTTAGAACTGAAAAACGGCATAAATAATTTGTTGAACGTAATGAAAATTTGGATATGTATGACAGATTCAATGATACGTTGAAGAACAAATAGAATCTACGGAAAACCCCATATATCATGTGATTAATGTCCCTTGATTTTCTGCCATCTTTATTTTCTTATTGTAAAAAAAAAAAAAACTGAAAATTATTGAAAAGCCGTGAAGAGTGGAAATTAGAGCCGTAGACTACACACAAAAGGACGATGAGGCATTTTAGGGTATGATTCATCTACTAACTTTGTAACAAGTGGCAAGGCTTGTAAATGATTTGGATGTGGATGATATCAGGGCCTTCAAATCATATAAAATTGGACAATAATTAGATGGACTTCTTTCATTATGATCATGACATTATGATAAAGTAGGTCAATAGTATAGACGCTGCAAAACATACAAATAGATTTGAGAAATGAAAAAATAATAACAATAATTGAGGGTAAAATTGAAAAAATTTGGGACAGTGATTTTAGTGGGTGGGAAAAGAAAATTGTGCGGTTCCTTTAGAAGCACGTTAGTGCGCTATGCATGAAATAGGCCCAAAATCTAAAAGTAAGAGTAAGCCCAAAACAAAACAGAGTAAACGCACAATAGTCCAATAAATTGGAAAAAAGCCCAAGGGTAGATACTGCAAGACATAAGGCCTTCTCCAATAGTGATCCCCACATACTCGTACCCAAATCCATTTCGGCCCTCAAGTGTCCAAATTTTGTGTTTGGGTCTCACTAACACGAATTATGAGACCCAAAATGTGTTTTGGTATTTTCTACGCACTTAACTTCTGCATAAACTTGATTAAGTGATAATGAATATTATATCATTTGTCATAGTTTAATTAGCTTTTCAAAATGACTCTAATATTAATATGTTCATATTAATTTAAAAATATTAATTAGCGAAGATTAAAGCACAATTTATTTAATTTCATATTACAAATGATAACAAACACATAAACTAAATCATCCAAATACTAGATCGAAGACATAAATTAAACAATTACAACGACATTCTTCGGTGCTTCCCAACCTTGTTATTTTATGAATCATAATATATGATGGGGACGAATCTCTTGTACCAGTGAAAGTGAGCTTTAATTAAGGAGGCATAAATAACGAAAGAGAACTTAACCGTGAGTACAGATCATGCAGTAATTGTGGGTCTTTAACCCTCTGCTTGGTCGTTGGAATTGGAAATAAATAACCTCACCAGTCAGTCGCCACTTTTTCATTTATATTGCAACAGGTCTCTTACTCTATCCTATATATGCCTTCTTTCTATTTATAGAAAGTTTTTGGTTGGTATGTGATGATGGAAAAACAACCAGATCGGGACATGCAAAAGTTCAACTAATTTTAATCTTTAGCTGAAGATAAAAAAAGAAACGTAAGGAAAATAGTATAACAGGGATATATAGTATAACTTTAGCCTCAATTGTGAATCGGCATATTGCAACAGGTTTGTTTAATTAGCCTCTTACTCTATTCTAGTATGCATGTATGCTTTATTTCTATTTATAGTAAAAAGATATTTTCGTTGGTATGTGATCATGGAAAGCAAACAAAGAGACATGCAATAAATTATTCAAAGCATATATATACATAATACATATAGTATAACTATTAGTCTCATTTAGATGTATCACTCAAACCAAAATATATAATCACATAGATATTCACATAATTAATTACGTACGTACTCAAGAAATATAACAACATTAAAGAAACAAAAAATGGTAGAACAGTAGTACTAGAAATGGGATTGAGAGGTCCAACAATTCTCATAATTAACAACACGTACATACTAATAATAGAATGAGATAATAAATTAAGATGGTGACTGGTGAGACTGTTTATATATGTTAACCTTCATTTATTCGAGAGAAGTACGATAATTAATATGATATAAAAGATATGATCGATAAACCTAATTAATTAGTATTATTCAATAGTAGTTATTATATATATATAATTCCAAGATATATCGATCAGGCATCAGTGCCGGTGGTAATCTCAAGCTGCAACTATTTTCTGCCTTCTTTTCTGTAGCCTCCTCCTTTAATGAATATGAGCTCGATCTGCCAGCAGCACAATAACAAAAAGGGAACGCAGAACAATCATCACAAAGTCCAATTGTTATTTTTTTTAAAAATGAATTCATCAACCCTGCAAAACGTTGAACAATAATAATGGTGATCAGCCTTTATTTAAGAAGCTGGCAGGAGCCATGAAAGCATCACTTAACTGTGAGTCGATCTGGTGAGTCATCGAGATCATTAATTGGCTGATGTTGAACCCTAGCCTTACTCATATAAATTAAGCACCTTAGATCTCTATCTCATTACCCAAGCAAAGCAAAGAAATTAAGCATATCCAGAAACACAGGTCTTCGTGGTGCTGCTCACAGGGGTCTCTCTCTCTCTCTCTCCCTCATTTCTTTCTTTTTTGCTTTCTATATATAACTAAGTGAAACAACGTTGAAACCCATTGGTCTGTGTTTCTTTGCTGATCTATATATTTGTGGTTTTTTACTTTATTTTGTGTTCCTGGTTAGTTTTTTTGTTGTTGTTGTTGTGTTTTCTGGGCTTGTAGCCCTCCATTTTGTCAAAAATATAATCAAAACTGCTGCTTAAATATTTTGTTAGGATGTGATCTACACCAATTTTTTTTTTTTCTGTTACATTTACCGAAGTTCTTTGCTGATCTATATACATAGGTTCTTACTTTATTTTATTTTGTGCAGACTGTACGTACCAATGGGGACGGCTTTCTTGTTAGGATGTGATCTACACCAAAAATTTTTTTTTTTTTCTGTTACATTTACCGAAGTTCTTTGCTGATCTATATACATAGGTTCTTACTTTATTTTATTTTTCAGTTAAAAGTTATTTTTTTTTAAAAAAATTCAATTAATTAATTTATGTGTGCAGACTGTACGTACCAATGGGGACGGCTTTCGTTTGCTTTGCTGTGATATCTGTGACGATAATTTTCGTTGGTGCGGTCTCGGTATGGCTATGGCGCCGTCGTGGAACAACGACGGCTACACCCAGTCCCCCAGCCACGCCTATGGGACCTGCGAGTGGAGAAAGGATAGATGTAGCAGCTACTGAGATGTGCCCTGTTATTGAGTCCTGCCCTGCGTGTGGTTCTCTAGGCATGGCAGTTAGCTGCCATGGATGTGGCGCTTTTCATGAGTACCCCAATTACGTTTAAGCTTCGATCACTTGTGGTTCATGCATGTTCTAAGACCTATTATCCATCTAGCTATCTACTACATATATTTTGTGTGTGTGTTCTGGTCTGGCTTTTGTTGTTTATTTAATATTTGTTGGTATGTTGTTGTTGGACCTCTCAATCACATTAATTAATTAAGACTTGTTATTTATTTCTTTTTTCTTTTTCAAATATTATAAACATCTAATCTAACTTGTTTAAATATTAAAAATAGATGGTGATGATGTGTATAATCATAAAAAAATAAAAGAAGAATATGTATTATTTAACTTTGCACATAGGGTTAGGGCACAAAATCTAGCCAACAAATTAAATTCCAAAGCCAACATGAAATGAAGGTGAACGACTATATATTTATTAATAATCGGCAACAGCGGTGGGTCTGGACCGAAGTAACAAAACACTTAGCTTCCTAACAAGGTTGAGGAGATTGGAGGTGGGGTAGGCCCAATTCTTCAAGTAACGGACGGAGGAGGGTTTAACATGACAACGTGAACTACGGCTGAGGGCCGTCTCCTTTGTACGGATGAGGTAGACGGAGGGTGGGTGGTAAGGGTAGGACTCAGTCAGCCAAATAGTGATGGGGATATTAATGAAGCTTTGGTCCTCATCATACGACGGCTTATTAATGTTGCCTTTGGCAACGAGGAAGTTGACAGAATTACAGTTGACCATTTGAAGCAGAAAACAAGGGAACGCAGAAGTGAGGGAGACGAGGTGTTGATAGATGTGCCACTTGGTGTCTTGGGCGTAATGGAGACCGCCATGGGAGAGTAATGATCTTAGAAATTGGTGAGAGACAGCCATCGGAATTGGATCGACTATTTTGAGAAGATATAGTACATTACCTTTATAATAGTGGGGGGTTGGGAGAGTTCGTTTTCTAATGATATGGCGCAGTGTAGTTTTGAGGCCATGTTTTCGAACAGCCCACATAGCATCTCTGAACCCTTGCCCATAAAATTCGTGTTCTGAGGTCTGCATTTTTTGTGCGTAATAGTCTTTCAAATATCTTGTAAATTCAGCCTGTTCTTCAGTTTTGTATGAAGTCCGCCCAACACCCGTCAAACAAAACCATTCCATCCATATGTACGACATTACTTCGCAAATACCTTCCTCAACCCTTTTTTCTAATTTACGACATCCTATATATGTACGACACAAAAAAAAGTACTAATTAATTAGTTAGTAACAAAAAATTAATAATATTAATAATAATAATAATAGAAACAGATTCATATATATATGTACCTTGAATTGCCAACCATGCATGCATCATCTCATGTGCTAAGATTCCACCCATTATCACACTGTATGTATCAAGATATATATACAACTTTAGAGTTCAATAAAAAATTAGTATATATATCATGCTATTACCATGGATTTCATCATACTAATTAAACTAGCTAGGAATTAATCTTTATCAAAAATAAATTAGGAATTACACCAAAAAATATGTTGGAGAGAAAAGGATGAATCAAGAAAGAAAAAAAAACTAATAAAAGGCATTTAAGAAAAAGATGGGAGGTAATTAAGAAATATACTCTGGATGTCCAAACAAAAGCAAAATTGCTATCAATGCCCTTTTGATACCAACAAGTGTTGCTAAATTTTGCAGCACTCCTGATCTGATCATCACACTTTTCTCCACTTCAATATTTTCTCCATTTCTTGAACACTTTTTAATCTGTTAGTTACAAACCAATAGCACAAATAATATATCAATATAATATATATATATATGAAAATATTACCCACAAAGTTTTCAATATATATATATACACACGACACTAAAAGTCATTGCGGACGTCATACCAGGCACCGAGCGTTTGGCAGTCACTCATCCGTAAATTTTTGCTTATTCTTTAAGTATTTGCTATTATTTTATCAGTTTTATGTCAAGGTTTTAACTCTAGCTAAGTACGTGCACACACTTTGTAGCGCTTGACTGTTATAAAAATAATAATACATAATGCTCAGCATCGTTACTGAACACTAGGTGACGGATACCCGCCAAAAAAAAAAAGTACGCATAGATAAAAATTATATAGCTAATACTTTAGTAAAAAGGGAATAAATTAAACAAGTTATGGAGGAAACTCTTACACTCATGATCGAATAAGCACCAGATATGGTTAAACCAGCGCATTCCACGTCCTTATAATAAATAAAAAAACAATGAACTTAATTAAGAATTTTTTTTCAATAAAATATATGAAAATGAAATAAGTAATGAAAAATTGATTGGTGAATGAGGCAGCAATAGCTTTGATACTTAGTGTGCATGCAGTGACGTTACTTACTTTTAATGTAGGATCCTGCCATATTCTCATCACAGCTTCCTCGACCAATAAGATAGGTATTAATTTATCCATTTTGAGATTTAAACTTTTATAAAATTTATGCACAGTTTTAATAAGGGGCCTGCATTGCTCCATATCCATGATAGCAATAGAATGACAATCTGAGCAAAGTTTTCGGCCATTGTCAAGCTTCACAAAGTCTCCTACTTCTCCTTGCAACTGCATGTAGGCAACCAAAGCAAATTAAAGTTCCAACTTCAGTTATATATATATGATTTATCTTACACATGCACTCGAAACAATCCCACAAATATGGTACAACTTAACTAAAAAAATTAAAATAAAAACATTGGTTAATTTGATGTTATAACTTTGGGGGATAAAATCATGGCCAAAAAGCTTTGGAGAATAAAATAATGCTCACAAACCTCGAATCTGTGACAAGTACTACACTGGGTTTTAATGGCATGACCGTAAAATTCATCATCCATCACTCGATTCCTATGAAAACAAAAAACAAAAAAAAGCAAGTTTATTAGAAGTTCAAGCAGGCGGCAAGTGTGCATATATGAACGAATTTTTGCAAGTTATAAAATAAAAATCAGTGAACATCGACTCAATATATGAGTTCCAAAATCACAGAGTAAGATAGAGTAGCAACAGATTCATTGCAAACATAACACGCATATATGGCAGGTCGGATACCTATGTAATATTCTGATGACACAAAAATAGTTTTATCAACTTTGTAGGATAAATCTTATGTACTTTTAATGCCTGGCAGGTCGCATATATCGTGCCCTTCTGAGTTCTAGGGTTGGACTCACCCTCTTTTATATAGGAGAGAGATGAAAGAGAAAGGGAAATAGTATAGTAACTTATAAGGTAATATATATGGGTGCATATATTCCATTAGAATTTTAAAAGAATCTTATAAAATCCGTGTTATTCACTTAAGATTTTAAAAGAATCTTTTTAAATCTTCAAAAATTCTCTGATTTGATTTGAGAAAAATTATTAAGTCTATGTACCACTAGGATATATATGCAAGTATCGTTTCCATTACATGTCATGTTTTTTATTTATTTGAGGAAACAAACAGTTGCAAGGACCACTTCTTGTTAATGTTCCACCTCAGGCCTTCGAGCTTCAGAATTTCTCATCTTTTCGATCCCACCTTAATTACCCATTATTTTGTTTTTATATTTTTTGGGTTTGGGTTTAGCTTTTTAGGGTTCTAACTTCTAAGTTCTAACCTTTCTCTGCTTGTTTCTCAATGTTAAGAGACAAAGACTCAAGTGCGGCTGTCTAATTGGGGGGTGAAGTCTTCGGTTTTTCTTCTTTTCTTATCAAAACCACGTCGTTTTGCCAAGTTTCTAATTTAAAAAAAAAACTCGGCTGCTAGCCTCATGCTCAGCGCTCTTTTCTCTTTCACCCATTTTCACAAACACGTTGTAGCCATTGTTGCCCTGCAAGTCTGCAACTTGAAGCAGCACCATGGGGTCCAGATTTTTTTTAAGGGGGTGGGTTCATGGGGTCAATTGACCCCATATCTTGTCCTTAACCGAGACCACCTAAAGATACAAAGTTCAAAGAGTAAGGGTCAAAGGTTTGTAAATCTCATGGCAAAAGAAAACTAGGTTTGTAAATCACAGAAAAATGGGTGCTTTTACCTGAAAGTTTGGTTTTTGGATGATCAGCGCAAGAAACAAAAGCATGAACTGTATGAGCTTGCATGTTTGAGTGAAAAAGTATCAACTTTTATATATTTAGGTAAAGATATTCGAAATGCGTTTGGGTTTTGGATGATCAGCCTTTCCTTTTCAAAATTCAGATGAACATTCTGCAAAAATTTATTCGACTGTTGACTTAAAATAAATATTCTGCAAACCACATCTCAATGAGAGGATCCCAAACTTTGTAACTTGCAATCTTATAATAATGCGCGATGATCTAAGTTTCTCAAAACCATCTTAATAATAAGTAAAGAATGGATGGTATAGACTAATTACAAGAATCTATGCTGGTTGTTACAGGGCAAATATCTAGCATTTCAGCAAGTGAAACATCCTCAACATTTTATAATGTTGATGAATGATGAATCATAATTTTTTCATATATGGCATTGATCAGTATAAATAAGTTACTGAATAGATTTGTTACCATGTTAATAACAAATACTTACCATGTACACCAACGTCTTTAACAGGTTTCACCAAAACAAATCTTTAACAGGGCGTCACAATTGGGCTGAATTGGACTGTTGCCATATCCAACTAGGCCACCTTACGAATTGTTGGGCCCAAAGTAGAACATCAGACCACGTGTCCAGTTGAAGTGATGTGGCAGAATGGCAGGTATTGATGGACTATCATGCACAGTCACAGCGTACCAGAACCCAGTATCCACCAATCCTTTGAAAAGCTAAGAATTTCTTCAGAGTGAAAGGCTGTCCTTGTTACACACCACTCTATCCCCAAACCACAACTCCTGTTCTCCTTTAACACTCTCTTAGACTCTTAGTCTCTCTCTCTCTCTCTCTCTCTCTGTGCTTGTGCAATGGCAACCCTGCAGTCACTTGCATTCTCCTCTCCAGTCTCCCACTGTCTGCAGCAACCATGCTCTCATTCAGGTAATTACTGTTTTCTTTTTTCTGCATGTACTCTAATTTCTGTTTCAAGAGGCCACTACTTTATTGTGGGTACATTAAGGTTTCTGTGTTCTGGTTTTGGCCAATTATTTGTTTAACTTTTTGTCAAATTTTGGCAGTTTCTAAGTTGATGAGATTCTGTGTGCAGGAATTATAACGGTTTTTTGGATGTTGATTCTTTATGATGCTTATCAATTGAAACACTTATAGCATTCTTTAGAAAAGCCCAATTTTGTATTTTGTAAAATATTTTGTTTATGGAGTGGAATTAACATGTTAGTGCGTTTGTTTAACTATTGTAGGTTTTCAAACCTTCCAACTAATTAAAATTACTAAATTCATACTTCTGTGTTTTCTATTTCAAAAGTCAACATTTGAATTCAGGTGTCTCATCTCCACCTTCCCTAAACCCCAGAGACCATTAGGGCTCCTCAAGTACTTAATAATGGGAATTATTGATAAGTGATAGACTCTGAAACATAAGTATAACTGTAGCAGAGATGATATGTGTTCTATTGTATAGGTTTGTTATCTTGGGCTGTTCATAGAAGTGCAGAGTCCACATTCAATGGCCAGTCTTTGCACATGTCTCGTCCCCAATGGACACCATTAAGACGGTGCTCTCAAGCATCTAGATGTATTACAATGATGGTCAAACCAAAAATTCAGTTCATCCAAGGAACTGATGAGCAAACAATACCAGATGTGAGGCTAACCAAATCAAAAGATGGTACCAATGGAATGGCCATATTCAAGTTTGATCAACCTTCTGTTTTTGACTCATCTGGTGAATTTGGTGATATCACTGGCTTTTACATGATTGATGAAGAAGGGGTCCTTCAATCGGTTGATGTTAATGCTAAATTCGTCAACGGAAAGCCTGCAGGAATTGAAGCAAAGTATATAATGAGGACACCGAGAGATTGGGACAGATTCATGAGATTCATGGAACGCTACGCTAATGAGAATGGCTTGCAGTTCATCAAAAAATGACGCAATGTATATCCTTATCTGTTGTCTGAGTCTTCTCTGTCATCTTATCAGTGCTGGCTTGTTTCAAGTCAAATGAAACTCGAGAATCTTAGTCCACCCATATAGTTTAATGCAAGTACAACATGTTCCTTCTGTTTCAACCAATTTTTCTGCTCTTATTGAGATTTATGTCACTCTTCTGTATTTTGAGTTATAGAGATGAGATAGCTTATGTTTCCAAGCCTTATTTCTTTTAATTACTCTGTTGTAATTTGAGAAATGATTTGATGATGAAACAACTTAGTCAATGTATTTTATCATTTATCTTTCTAGTTGAATATTGCAGACTTGTCAAGGCACTGATGGCTATGCAAGCTTGTTTCTGTATATTCTAGGCCTTAATATTGCATTGGAATTCTTTTATAACATGTTCTGCTTTCTATCATAAAAAACGTAGATGATAGAAAGCAGTGATATTGAGTTTTATATATGTAAATTTATTTCACTGAAAGGAGGGAAACATAAATCTTTACCACTGTAGAAACAATTTTAAGTAGCAAAAGTTATTAGTCCAAAGACTTTGATCATAGAAGACTAGCAGTTAATACAAGAAAACCATCTGCCTTTATCAGATGATAAAATAGGCATGATTTATATTTCTCCCCCACAAAACCAGGATAAGATATTCCCCCTTGAATCTTTCATAAATGTAAATCTAATGAGTCAATAACAATGGAGTTTTAGAGTAGTACTATCATGAACACTACTATTACCATGATTGTTGTCATCTCTATTACTTCCAAGTGACTGAAAAGGGGCTTTTAACCCTGTTAAAGCCACTTTTTGAATTCACCCAGGTCAAATGCCCTTGTGCAAAGCTCATTTTCTCTGTTCCTGTCCTCCTCCTTGATATAAACCACACCCTATAACTCAAACTCTGGTTGATGTCTGTGAATATTAACCTTTGTGGTTTAACTCTCACTTTAACTTCCTTAGGTGCCATTACTTCCAGCAAGTAAATGGAATTAGGACTCCCCACGTTTGTTACTCTTCGTTTGATCATTTTACTTCTCATCCCATGCTTGAAAATTACTGAAATGGAGGGGTAATTGAGACTGAAACCCTTGTTCATCTGCAAAATTTCATGGCAGCTAACATTCCTATGAGTGATAGTTAAAATTTCTGATTTTGTGTATCCAAGAGTGCATAAATGAGTGACATACTCTTCCGGCCTGATGTCATAAATCAACCCCGGATCAATGGCTCTTTCGGGGTTTACATGTCCAGCACCAATAGCAAACACTCCAGCCGGTTTGTCTCCATCCATTATTGGTTTTCCTGAATGATCAGTTGCATCAGCAGTTGTCATAACAGCAGATTTAATGGCCGCAGGGCTCCATTTGGGGTGAGCCGAGCGTATAAGAGCTGCTATTCCACTGACATGAGGACAGGCCATTGAAGTCCCGGACATGATAGTGAAATTCACTCTTCTGGAATCTTCTGGAAGGCCAGTAGGACCTAAGTTTTGAGGCCAAGCAGCAATGATGTTGACTCCTGGAGCAATCACATCTGGTTTGAGGATTGAAGGGTTAGAGAAACTGGGTCCTCTAGCTGAGAAGTGAGCTACTGCTGGTGCTCTAGATTTTCCTATAACTGTACCTCCAAATACAATTCTCGCTGTAGGTCTCCTTGTAGAGTTTATGTAAGCCTTCAAGTTAATTGATTCTTTGAAGCCAATCAAAGTTGCAGGCAAGAGATGGACATCAACCGAGTCCTCCTCCAAGTTGACCTCTGTATTTGCCAAAATCATTGCAAGCCCTCCAGCTTCCTTCACCACCTCACCTTTCTCTGCCCTTCCATTGACGCCCCGGTCACAAACCACTACTTTGCCTCGTACTTTTGCTCTTGGCAGAGACCCTCTGTAGCAAAATTCACTTCCGCTGTTCTCACTAGTCACATAAACCAGTTCATGCTCTTTCCCACCGCTCATCAAATGGTTTCCAGGGTACATGGATTCTCCATATAGGTATTCTCCATTACCCATTTGAACAATGGCTGGAAATCTCCGGTCCAGTGTGCTTGCACCAATGGTAGCAATCCAAGGAGCTTCATTGGCAACTGAGCTTTGGATTGGACCATTGTTTCCAGCTGCACATATAACTGAAATTCCATGCTCCACTGCTCGAAAGCTGCCTATTGCAATGGTATCGTCGAAAAGTGGTATGGGGAAGCCACCTAGAGAGAGGGAGAGAATGTCTACTCCATCTCTAATTGCAACATCCATTGCAGCAAGGATATCAGAGCTGTAACAACCATTGACCCAGCAGACTTTGTACACAGCTATATGGGATCCGGGAGCCATTCCTCGAGCCATACCAGCTGCATTGCCCAAAACACTTGCCATGGGGACAGAAGCACCCCCAGCTGTTGATGATGTGTGAGTTCCATGCCCGTGAGAATCGCGCGGGGACACATACTCTTGAACAGCATCTGGTGACAATGATGGTGAAGCTACACGATGGCCTTCAGTGAAGAACCTGGCACCAATGAGTTTCCGGTTGCAATTCGAGTAATTGAAGTCTTGCCCTAGTTGGCAAATCCCTCTCCATTTCTTGGGAACCGGGGGCATCCCACGATCATCAAAGCTTGGACTCTCGGGCCAGACTCCAGTGTCAAGCACCCCAATAATTGTTCCTCTTCCAAATGCAGACTTGTACCAAGCACCTTCTCTTGAAACAGGGTTGAGTCCCAAGAATTTGTAAGAGTAAGTGGTGTGAATTTGGAGGCAGCGGTCAGGCCTAATTGCAATGACATCAGGCAGCATTTGCAAGGACTCCAGCTCAGATTCGGATAGCTGAGCTGCAAAGCCTTCCATGGCGGAATGGTAAGAGTAAAGAAGGCGAGAAGAAGAGTCTTCTTGGGAGGATAGAGATTTTTCAAGAAATGAGAGATGCCAAGTAAGTTTGGATGTGAAGGAAGAGGTGGTTAAGCCTTGTGGGTGGAGCTGAACAATGTAAGTTTGGAGAGTGTTTGATGCACGAAGGGAAGCGAAAAGGAGGAAGAGGGTGGAAAAGAAGAGACAGGCTTTGGATTCCATGGTTGCTACAAGTTAAGAACAAAATGGTGCTTAAGGTGGTGTGCTGTGCATGATTTGGTGGAAGCATTTTGTGGGGTATTTGAAGAGAATTCAAAACAGGGTTGGGGAGGCAGTTTTTCTGAGCTCTGAGTTGAAATACAAAACTCGTGAAATTTAAGAGCTCTGCATCACGAGGATCCTTTGTTGAGAGAGAGAGAGAGAGAGGGGGTTTTGCATGGCTTCTCTTTCTGGGAGGAGCTGAAGTGGTGGTGAAGAGCTTGCTTGAGCTTGGAAGCTCTTCACGGGATGTTATGGTGAGTTTTAATACATTAATTATGAAGCTCAAGGCTGAAGCCGTTATGTTGAAGAAAAAATTCTATGAATCTTTGTTTCCAAGTCATTTATTACCACACGCTCTCTCTCTCTCTCTCACTCTGGATTTGCTGCTTTCCATGCCTCCCTCCGCCGCATGCAGGTTACTGCCATTCTTACCAAACATACAACTTCTCATATATAGGACAGCACACTAGCACAGTTTATTTTAAGATAAACATTATTTGAGTTTAGATTTTAGATTTTAGACAAACAATAATTAAATTATTTTACTTATGTATCACAAGTTCACAACTTATTGATCATCACTTGATCCCAATTTATGTAAATTATAATGGGCCAAGACAGTTTGGATATAGACGGCCTAATCAATGGGCCAGGTTTCATTGCGACTAGCTCACCATCCTACTTTTTTTATTTCGGCTCGTTCTTTTCACCATCCTGGGTTGGGTGAGATGCTTCTGAGTCCACATTGATACACGGCCAAGAAGGTTGTTCGACTCCAGCTCAAAATTAACACAAAAACAACTCCTGCTTCAAATGCAGGGGCCAATATTTTGGCAAGCATAAATTAGAAACTTTCAAGAAAAGAAAACATAATGAATGATATACAACCTCAGCAATCGTTAATGACCAGATCTAAAATCAGCTTGATTCTTAATGAAATATATAAAAACATTCATATGATCTCAGATCTCTTCCATAATAAGGAAAGGGAACCCCAAAAAGCTGTCAGCCGCTTAATTTTCCTTTACCCGCTCTTTTTCCTTTCTTCCTTCTCATCTTCCATCCAACCTTCTCTTCTTCTCATTCTTTTGACTATTCCTTTCAATTTATTTACAATGATCACCATTTTGTATAATTATTGTATAAGCGGTCAAATTATATATAGACATTTATGGTAATACATATCTTGGTGAAACCTGTTACGATAGCCTGATTTTTACGACGATTTTATAATAGTAAAGACGTGCAATATTGTGTCCTAAAAGGAATAGCTTATGGTGACATAGCTCTTCATTCCTGGTATAAAATGAAATGACTGTCAGTGGGCAAATGTCACACTCAAATTTAGTTCTTTTGATAACGTAAAGGGTTAATAATCACTCTTTTTTATTTCCCGTAAGTTTATAAAAGAACATCATAGCTCGGCTAAAATACACCATAAAGAATTACTAGCCAAAATACATAGAGCAGAAAGTAAACATATCCTATAGGAGAAAAAGCACTAGAAGCATAAATATGCATCTATGTTTTGGATTATTAAACAAGAATGCGGGCTGGGAAATCTTGATAGTGAGTTCTGTGATCATGTTTCATAAGGTACCAAAGAGCCCATACCTTCCCAAACTCAATGCAGGAAGTGTCATGCTAATCTGTTGTCTGCATGCATTGGCCATTGGTGGAATTTCTATTGCTACGCTGTTATCTTCCACTCATGATTGTTGTCGCTGTTCGTTCTTCCAAGAATTTTTTGCGGCTTCGGAAGATGTCTCGCCAGATTCGCCATTACCATCCTTTGGCTTTGAGAAGAAAGGATCCCATACATGAGGTCCCACCTCACGTTGTCCCTCCTCCAACAAAGCATACTTCCAACTGTTCTCCTCAATAAAGTTCTCATCTGTAAGACCTTCAATGATGTCCCTCCTCGCCTTTGTAACTTTGTCTACAATTGCTTGTACAGAAACATCAAAGGCATCTTTAAAAGTCTCCAACTTGGAACGGGGATCAGCATATACCAGCCTTGGGATAAGGTTTATAACCTCCTCCCTCATGATTTTCACCTTCTCAGGAGGAATTTGACTAAGCCTTTCCTCTATGCTAACATTCCTCTTACGAATATCATCCTCCGGGATGAACACTGAATAACTTGTATAATCTTTTGGTAGATGCCAAGTATATTGTGTGTATGCCGACCCAGGATGAAAGAAGACAGGTATGCAACCAGCCAACATTGAATCAAAAGCAGACCTCCGGGTGTATGAATCACCCTGTGGTTGCAGGCAGAAAACGGAGCTCTGGAACATTTGCAATATACTGCTTGGAGAATGACACTTGCTTTCCCCAAAATCACATTCCAACAGCTTACCGACCTTTGAATTCTTGCATTGATCAATGATCTGCCCCCTAATCGACTTGGCATTGCCAGGACGTGGGGCACCAGCAAAAGAGAAAAGCCATTTACGCTCTAATTTTCTCATGCGGTCCTGCCAATTGAACAGATCAGCATCTTTTGCTGGATGGAAGTATGTGGGATATGGAATACCAAAATCATTAGCATTCCATGGACTTGATTCTACCACAAGCATGGACATGTTCTTAGCAGCCGGCAAAAAGAGAAGCTTGTTACCCCAATCCCTTTCGTCATCTGTCAGTCTCCTGAAATCCCATGTTATCCTTCCTGCAACAAGAAAATGATCTCTGCCACCCATTATGCCCCACTCTGGCCTCTTCATAAGCCAATCAACCAGATCAAGAGAAGCTGCATCCCTCCTTGATGTATTGTATCCCCAAAGGTACCGAGCAATATCAAACCCCGCATAAAAGGGAACAAAAATTGCTGCAGCAATAGAAGAATCTTGTGTCAAGCACTCATATTGCTTCATCCGATTGCTAAATATGACATCCACTGCAAACTGATTTGTGGCATACCAACCTGTACTCGAGAACACCCCCTCAACATTCTCAAGTGGAGGACCAAGCCCATAATTAGTTGTGAACTTGCACATATTTGTCCAAAGGCTTAAACTCTTACACTCCTTCAGCATATCCTCATTAAACCTCGACGGAAGGTCATGCACATAAATGTATCTCCCACCACACGGGTCACTCTTGTTTTCAACAGTTCGCAAAGCTCTCATAAACGGGTAATTCTCAGTTTTACGACTCTGGGTGCTTTCCGAAGGGGTGTCCATTTGATCAGCACCACCGGTTACAAGGGTAGGGGTTGACTCAGTGCTTAGGTTGCCCATCTGAAGAGGACCGGTTACAGGGGTAGACTTCGATTCATTGTTTAAAAGTGGTGGCTTCGATTCAGTGTGTACGATGTGTACCTTACCAGCATCAGTTACACGAGTTGGCTTCGGTTCAAGGTAAACAGGACCGGCTTGTAATTCAACAGATTGGTCTACTGTACTACCTCCAAGCACAACAAAGTGGAAGTACAACAATAGCATCCAGAAGAACACCGACAACGATGCCAAGAAGCAAAGCCGGGTATTATGATGCTTTCCCGTCCCTTTCTCCATTTGCTCCGACAGTTCAATTGTCGGCGAGCGGCGTCTCATCAGATTCCAAATCCAATCGACCAATCAATTCATCAAACACATTCTAAGAACCAGAACTGAAACCCCAAATCACAAATCGCACCCAACTCGATCAATCACCAAATTCACACAAAACCCAATTCCTGAATCCCAATACTCGCACCAACAAGACTAGACCAGAGCAAAACCCTAACCCAATGTCCTTAACAAACTAATGCTGAGCTTAAATTCAGCTCCCAAATGCAAAACAGAGATGATTTCTAGAGCTTCTACTGAACTGAAACAGATATTTTAGGTAACGGATATGCCGGAAATAACTAAAATTGAACAAATCTAGAGAAACAAAAAAGATTCGGGTGCAGCAAGAATCACGAGGAATAACTGCGTTTGTTCGATCTGTTTCAGGTTGTTTAATTTGGAGCTAACACAAACAAAATCAACAAGCTTTAAACCTTAAAAAGGAAGAATCTGGAAGAAATCGAAGAAAAGAATGCCAGCACAGTACAGTAAGAAGAAAGAGACTTACATAGATTTCGATTTTCCAAGAAAGATAGAAATTTTTTCTTAATTTTGGGCTGAGACTGAGAAAAAGCAGAGGAGAGGAAATGAAGTGGGAGAAAATGAGGGTAAACAATATTAAGCGAGCGAAAGTGGAGGGATATTAAAAGGTGGCGCACGTTAGCAACGTGAGCCGGGAGTTGTCTCATGTCGGTGACCGGTGGGATTTCGCCACGTGGAGTGGTGGGGAGGACGTGTCCGGTTTAGGAAGGTGATGTCACTGGTCTTCCTGAAATTACGTTGCATGAAAGTTGACAATCCCACTTTTTTCTCATCCAAAGACAAAAAATTCCAACTCATTTTTTTCTGGCGAAGAAAAAATCCAACTCATTTTGGTGGTGGAATAGTAAGGGTACACGTGGAGGGTATACAGTAGGTGAGGGGTGGGGCCAGGAGGGGTCTAATTGTGCTTAATAAACCAAGGTGGCTAAATCACAAATAACAATAGGATCAATGTTTCCCAATTTAGGCACATCATAAATTCATAATTACAATAGCTGACTTATTTTATTAGCAAAATGATTTTGAACAAATCTAACAAAAGTGTGCATTCATGAGCATTATCAGCCGTCTCATCTGTTAAATATAATTCTATCAAGGACAATGACATTGAGTATGCATAATATGTAGCCTCACTTTTCAATTTTCAAATCTTAGTTATTGGACTTCATTTAAATAGAATCCAACAAATTAATTAATATTGTTTTTTTTTAAATGAGAGAACCTCCAATCTTCTCAATTAAAAAAAAAAGTATATTAAACAAATAAACCATTGTTTTATTATTCCTAGACTTTAAATGGTGAAAGAGACATGGCAAAACTATTGTTGAGATGCAAAGTTTTTTTATAATTAAAAAACTTTTGAACTTAAGTGGTGAAAAAGTAAGTGGATTAATGTGTTAGAATTATGATAAATTGAGTTTGATTTCCTTGAAGAAAAAATAAAAAATAAAGCACAAGAACAATGATATGCAATGCAAGCAAGAGAGAATTTGATTCGCAAATTAAAGCTCCATTTCCAAGATTCCTTCTCGTGCATCTATCGATCTGCATGTGCATGTGAGGGGCAGGATCCTTCTCATGAGGAAGCAAGTCCTATACATCAACATCATCACCATAATTTTTTTATTTCACTGGAAAATACTTTGCACTAAAACCATATATTTGATAAAAAATTAACTTAATCAATAATCCATATCCACCCCACATAAAGCCAATCGTTGGAAGCAGTGAAACGACGTTTTCGGGTGCTTTACTTTGTTTGCCACTACCTAATTAATCTTTAATTTCTATGTAAGGCAAGAAAATTATGAAACTCAGAATGTGGCTTTAATCATGATCATAACTTTTTGTTATTATTAAGGATTAGTTTAATTTGTTTGGTCATCACCCTCATGCTGCTAGTGATGCTGATTGATGAGCTAGTAGTAGTACTTGTGAACATTTTTATATTTTTAATCCAATATTATGGTAGTGGGATCACATGCTTCCGGGTAATGAGTTGATTCACTTTAATTTTAAGTCTCAAATTAAGACCTAATAATCTCCATACAGTAATCGTACCTCATAAATTAGCAATTAATTACTTTCACAAACAACATATAAGATATTATGTTTCCTCCAAACAGAGCACTAAGGACTGGTCAAATGCATCGAGTGGTGGTGATGACAACGACTTTTTCTCACCATAAACAAGAAAAAGACTGGGAGGGGTGACCGCTGTGACGACATATGCCTCATACAATAAAATAATTCACCTTTGTCCTTTTTATGTGTATATATATATATGTACGTGTGTGTATTATTGATTGAAGAAGCTTAGGTAGCCTACAATTACATCCCAGCAAGTAAGGAAGCTTATTTATTAACTTTGTAGTGGGGGTTGGGCAGCATATATTTAATTTGCAGGCCAAGAGGCCCAAGAGAAGAGAGTGGGCAACCACTAACCCCTTCTATCACCACACATTACAAAAGTCTTCTTATTGTGTAGGATACTGTTTTGTTTGTATACTGACTGTTCTAAAAGATCCCAGGTGAGAGGGAGAGCACAACCTTCTTCTTTTTTTTCTTTTTCTTTTCTCTCTCTCTCGCTCTCTCTCTCTTGAAGAGCTTAGATATGATATTTGCCCTATGTTCTTATTTGCTTTTGCAGTGAAATAATATGAGTAATGCTATGTGTATCGCGTTACTAACTACATTGTTAATCACATTTCTCACAAAAATGAGATCTATTTATATAGATGATAGATGATAAAAGAATATATTTTCATACACAAATGAATAAACGAATTACTTTATATCAGGATAATTAAGCTTACAGTAGACTAGCCAATGTGCATGAAATTCCACTTTCATGGAAACAACAAAGAAAGCAACAAGAAGAATGGGATAAACACAAATAAAAAGATGGAACAAGAGCCTTGCTTAGAAGCAGATACTGGGGATTCTTTTTTCTTCCTCTTATTATTGTTTCTTGTTCTAAAAGACTTACCCAACTTCACATCTCCAAAGAATAAGTGAACTCCTGGATCTCTCATTTTCACACAACTCTCATGCAAAAAAGAATTGTTGGCCCCTTGGACATTGTTGTTTATGTAAATGTTGATGCAGCAGCAACCATGAGAGTGGGACTCACCTTTGGCGTTTGGATGCATGAAAAATGCTGCCCCAGTGTTCTTTCCTTCCAAGTTGATGTGTTCATGGCCGGCCTTTGGGTCCATAATGTGTTTGATGGGTCTTGTAGACTACGAGTAGATTGAGATTTGCTATTTCTTTTCTTCTGATTGAAGTACTCTGCATCAATTTTTTTTACAGATGATGGTAGTTCCAATTCATGCTTCTGGCTTCCTTACTTGCACTATGAGTTTAGGTATATAGACTTTGCAAGGAAAGCCAATATTCTTGTAAACGACTTTATGCCAAACTAAAATTTTTAAGAAAGAATGTGCATTGCTTCCACCTATATAACTCCTATTCTTAACAGCTGCCTGAACCATGAATTGTCTTATAACCCATTAATCATACTTATGAATTCTAGAATTGTTCAAAAAACAAGTGATCCCTTTTCTCAATATCCATACATCCCGGACATATTCCTTTAATCTTAGTCTTGAATCCCATTGGGGAGGGGAGATTGTTAAACATTTTTATATATTCTTCTAAATTCTGTGTATTAAACTAGTACAGCATCATACATTTTATTACTTTATGACTTTTCCCTACTCTCGATCTCGAACATGTTTTGGAGTAATGAGTCACAACATTACAGAAGCAATATCCTCACACAATTTAGAGTTGCTTGTACTGATGAAAATAGATTTCATTCTATGGGGAAGGAAAACACGTCTTTACTACGTTACTCCAGCATACAGAAATATAACCTATAAACTTAATTCATCAAAGGGTATATTTAAAGCCAACGCAAAAAAGATACATGAATTCCCCTAATAACTCAGGGCTTATGAACAAGCAAAAAAAAAAAAAATCTCAAATATCTTGAAATTACAAATGATCGCAATTGGGTCAAATGTTACAGATACGAAACCATGAAAGAATTAACTCTCCATATCTTTTATTGTTTCCTACTGTTTCTCAACAGAAGCAAGCAACCCTCTGAAAACCTGTCATACCAAGGATCAATAATTAGAAACTCATAAAAAACCCAAGGAAATTATGATCACAATGGGCACAATTGTGATATAGAATGGCCAAAAGTAATCATAGACAGAGAATATTAATATATCATTCTAAATACCATGAGTGAATGAAACAGAAGTCTTGCACCCCAAACCTGATTCAAAGTTCCCAAGTGGGTTGCACGTCTGGACTAAAAGCATTTGGAAATTACAGAGCCTGAGAAACTCATGGCCAAGCATCTGGCGACACTTTTTCACTGATTGTAGAACCGAACTGTGGGCCACCCTTACGATATTGGATAAGGAACTCACTAGGGTAACCCTTCACCTTATGGGGCACAATTCCAAGATCATTGAAAGTCAAAGCTACAAAGCCCACCACAAAAATTGAGGAAAATGAGAACATTAACCAACCGTAAACAAGCAAATTATGAAAAAAGCATGGGAAGAAGGAATTACAAGCCTGATCCTAAAAATTACTGAACTTACAATTCTCTGAGACGACTTTATCTGTAGCTTGGGCAAGGAGTTGATCTAGGTTGAATATTTCAGGATTCGGTAATGGAAATGGAACTTTTTTAAGCAATATCTCCCGTGGCATTGCAATTGCCTGGAACATACAAAGCCATAAGCAGTTGAGGTTCAGTCAACATTTTAAGAAAAGAAAAATGCATACTTAGGTATGCATCTTGAACTGGGAACAGGGCACTTACATGGTTATAAAGATATACACCAATACAGGCCTCCCACAAGACTAGTTTGTGGCATGAAATTGAAAAAAAACAAAATTGGGGGTGGTGGTGGTGGGGTGTGGGGCGTGTGAGCATCCAAATACACACTTGCATCATCAAGAGCCATACATATTTACCTTTGCAATTGGGAGAGGAACCTTCACATAGCGAGGCCATTCGCGGATCGTTTCAAACATAAGCTCTGCCTGCATTACTCTGGGGGATCAGTAAGAGTAAATTCCATATAATGCAACAACTTCAGAGAAACAGACGAGAAATTACCAATTCATGCACTGTATAGATATCAGGCCCACCAAGTTCATAAACTTCTCCCATGCTGCTGCCATCATCTTTCAAGGCTCCCACAATTGCAGCAGCAACATCAACAACATATACAGGTTGGATTCTTGCCAGAAATTTTTTAAAATGAAGTTCAGAAAAGGGCATACAAGTACATGATCATAGCTGTTAAATTATTGATTTTGAAAAATTAAAATTAACTGACTTTCAATTGAGAGATTGGAGACATACTTGGTAGACCCATCCCCAACAAGAGGAAGAAAGCTGTACTTTTTTGCAAAGTGTGCCCACCGATTCAAAATCCGATCCTCTGTACCAATCATCACAGCAGGTCTCATAATTGTGGCCTATTGAACAAAGAAAATGTTAGAAGCCATACCCCTGAAATAAATGCAGATCCAGGGAAACAAAGATAATAATTCTACCTCTGGTAATTCACTTAAAACAGCTTCCTCTGCAGCAGCTTTAGCCCTTAGAAATCTGGATGCTGATGAGGAAGATGCCCCTAAGCAAGAAACTTGAATAAATCTCATGATACCACCGTGTTCCTTGGAAATCTGCACAAGCATATAAAAATAAAATAAATAAAAAGAGAGACCAATAGATGCATTACTAATACTACAAATGAAAGAGGGAGAGGAGGATACAAACTCAGCTAATGAAAAGGCATGATAACAAACACAAGGTTAATTACAACAAGAAATACAGGTCATACCTGTAAATAGATGACAAAGCACTATCAGAAGGAATGTATAATGTAGAATGAAGTGTTTGCTTTAATAACGTACAAAGTACATCAGAAGCACAGAAATGATAATAATGTAATGAATGACATAAATGTCAATGTAGGATACCCACCGTCGCGAGCTGTTCGGCCATGGAATGATTCACTCATAAATGTCAATGTAGGATACCCACCGTCGCGAGTTGTTCGGCCATGGAATGATTCACTTCCTCAAAGCTAAAGTTTCTTGTCTCATACTCCCTCCCTGACAAGCTACAAAGTGTGATTTCCTTCATTGAATTCAAGATTTTAATATCTTTAACATGTAAAATTACAAGTGAAGAATGTATACCAATGAGATTGATAACCACATTAGCTTTTGCCATTACTGCCTTGATTGAGTTTTCATCTCTCGGATTGTATTTCATTGGTACTATCTGAGTAAGTGAATTGTGAGAAGATCGGTAACATAACAGATTGAAGCATGGAGAACAGATACATTCCCCCAGTCAAGAACAAATATTTTACTATATCAAACAACATAGACTACTCTACCTGTCCCAGATCTCCCATCAACTTGAGATGACGATGGGAATCCTCAGAACCACGGAAGGGAACTAACACCTGACTTCCCATTTTGGCTGAAAGATAATTATATAATCAGAACAAGCATCCACTGAAAACGCTAAAAACACACTTTCATGAAAAACACACTTTCATGTATAAAGTTCAGTCCAGCAACCTCCTACTAGGAAGATTCTTAATCAAAACCAACGAAATCTAAATATTACACATGCATGTAAGTTCAATCGAATGCCAATTAAAAGCATTTTTATACATTTAACTCACCAAGTTGTTGTACAAGATAACGACCAAGGAACCCTGTGGACCCAAAAACTGCAGCAACAATGCCACTGAAAAAAGAGAGATTATTCTCAAAATAATATAAACAGCAAAACTATATGAAATACGAAATTACAAGCCTAATCCCTTAGAAGTCATAACTGACTCAATTGACAAAGGGGAGATATACAACTATAGAATGGGTTTCAATGTCAACGGTTTTGTGGATTTTCTATTTCTAATTTTGTCATTTGGAAACAAAAAGCTTAACTCAACTGTATAGTTAAACCAATAATACCACATCATCTTCACCTGTCAAAATCATAAATATATTTCCTCTCAAGATTTGAGCTGGTAGGTAGCTTCTTAGAAGTTGTAATCGAATGCTAAACATAACATCTATTTACTTCCTAAGAAAAATGTAAGAAATATATCCTGTCTTAATAGGCTCATTTCAGCTCAGATATCATTACCTCAGGCCCCAAATATTCATACTGAGTAAATTCAATTTCGACATTTTCCTACATTTTCGCAGACAAAAAACAGACCAATGATATATGTAGAATTGGAGTGTATGTTACCTGACAGATGATCTTCCACCTGTGCCCTTGCGTACAAGGTGCCCCACTCCCTTGGTGGCGAGGGTAGATCCGTACTTTGGACGATCAGCTCCATAATCTACAAAAATTGGACGAACTGGGACGTTACCAAAATAGAGATTCCGAAGGCAAAACCCTAAAGAAATGAATAGGGAATGAGTTGGGTTACAGTGATCGGAAGCAGGGTAGATTGACTTGAGCGACGAGATTGAAGAGGAGGGCTTCAGGTATTGGTGCCCCACACGCTTCGTAATGGTCTGCATCGTGTGCTCAGCTGCTGCAGTTTCAGAGTGAGCGAGAGAGAGAGAGAGAGAGCACTAAAACAAGGGCTGGACGAAGAAGAAGAAGAAGATGGGGATGGTTCTGAGTTCCGAGTTCCGAGTTCCGAGTTGGGCCATATGCTATGTGAAATTTGCAAAGATTGTGGGCTTCTTTTATTTTTTTGACCCATTGATGGTAGAGGGGCCCAAATGAGGTCTTTATGTGAGTCTCGTTTTCCTTTAATTTAATTAAAAAGAAAAAGTTGAGTAAAATGTTTTCCAAATTACTTAAAACTGAATATAGTTTTCCAACCTTCTCCCGATATATCTTGTCGTCCGATTATGCCAACTTCATTTCACTCTCACAACTTTTATGCTGTTTTCTGTATAAGATATAGTCATGCTATACATCATCACACCATCACATAGTGTAATATTTTCCTTTTCTTATTCAGAAAAAACTATGAGTTTTAGAGATTTTTGAGTTCGAATCCATCTTTCTGCCAATCAGGTTTAAAGAAAAACGAAATCCATTCAGAAACAAAAAAACAAGAACAAAAAGTGGAATTACGATTCTATCACCAATGTCTAACACTGCACTGCTCTTGCCACCAAAATTGTGGAATAAACATTGACTAATCGTTTCAGACAAGAAAAAACATGGACTAACGCAGCTCAACCTATTCCTAACTAAATAGAGACCTACTGCTTCACTACATTATTGAACATGATTAAACACAAATCTACCCCCATTTACGCCCCTTCCGTGTAATTTATTTATTACCAACCTCACACAACCTCACTTATTTCCTGACCAAGTACACTGTCCATGAAAGAATTCCCCGATTTGGCTTTTGGGGATGAATTAGCCCGTAGTCACTGTAAATTAGAAACAAATTTCCTCCGATGGGGTTTTGGATCGATAACATGACATGCACCTTTATCCTTCCCATTTATCTTTCAACTTGCCGAATGCAGCAGCAGCAGCAAGGAAAGCGGAATCTACCATTTCATTTTGTGATTATCTGCTCTTGCTGCCTTAAAATCAAAGGTTCTCAGCCATGCCATCTGAATCAAAAATCTGGTATGCCACTTGATCTTGATGAATACTCTGTTACCAATTTTAGAAACATGGATGATTTATCTTCTAATAGTCGTGCAGGAGTGTCAAACTCTGCAACTCGACCTGCAAAAACATCAAATATCTAGTTTAAGAAGCACTCATGGGGTCCCCATAAAACCCCCCAAAAGGAAATGCAGAATCATGTCACAACCATTCTATGCACAAGAAGACTTTGTAAGTTGGAAAACTTGCAGCACATGAATGACTTCCTGAAGTTGAATCCCTAACTAATGCACATAAACATTCAATATCTTGCAAAGAACCATATGAAAATACTCATATGTTCTTGACCTATACATATCAGGGTTGAAGAGAACGGAATTATTTTTCAATGATGACTTCATACTATTTTCTTCTTTGATGAACAGCGAGTCTATTGTAACTTCATAAAATGTAATGTACGTACCATCACTGAGTACCAGTACTAGATCACTGTCAATGACAGTTGGGATACGATGTGCGATAGTGCACACAGTGCAGTTCTGAAACTCAGTTCGAATAATTTTCTGGATGAGATTGTCTGTGGCTGTATCAACTGATGCTGTCGCTTCATCAAGCACCAGTATCTTTGCCTGCTTAAGTAATGCCCGGCCCAGAGAAACAAGTTGCCGCTGCCCCACACTCCAGTTATCTCCATTTTCCAGCACTGCAATTTCAACATAAAAATACAAGTCAATGGCAGCCGCACACAAACTAAAACATTCTAATTTTCCTTATTGGGAGGGTGGGGTGGGTAAGATATTTATCTTGTACCTGGTGAGTCAAGCTTTTGCTCTTTTTCACGGATTACCTCTCCAAGCTGAGATTTGTCAAGGGCCTGTGTCAAATAAAAATCCACTATATAATTAGGGACACAATGTCAACATACAGAGAAGAAGAAAGAAAGTCATACTTCAAGAACTATCCTGACAAAGTAAAATTTCGTAATAATGAAAAAATTGGTAGGTTTATGCAAAAAAACGCCAGTGAGCCACATGATAATGTGTTGACATAATGCAAGGAGCAGTATTACCTTCTAACTAAAACATGTTACTCTCTACTGCTTAATTAATAACAAAAACTATTTGAATTTTGGAGAAATTATTTCTCCAAAATGAAGTGAAATAGGATATTCAACGGTAATCAAACCTGCCAAATTTCATGATCCAAATGCTCTTCAAGGGGATCAAGATTGGCCCTAATAGTCCCTTCAAATAAGGTAGGATCCTGGGGTATGATACTGAGACGGCTACGAAGATCATGAAGACCAAGTGTTGAAATATT
Organism: Purshia tridentata; assembly: GCA_003254885.1. NCBI lineage: Eukaryota > Viridiplantae > Streptophyta > Magnoliopsida > Rosales > Rosaceae > Purshia > Purshia tridentata. Next base: position 16,650 of record QANT01004022.1, on the reverse strand, counting down.
GATGTTGTCTATTAGGATCCTCCCACCTGCTGGTTCAATCAGTCGAAATAATGCCTGGATCATAGTAGATTTACCACTACCAGTACGCCCAACAATTCCAATCTTCTTTCCACCGGGGAAAGTGCAACTTATCCCATGAAGCACTACAGGAAGACTTTCCTTGTAACGAACCTTCAAAGAAAAGAAGAAGGAAACAGAACTGTTAGAATTTAGCAATCCAATTACAATATTTTAATATATTTTCAAACTACACATTATTCCCAACATTAGGCATAAGCATAACAAAACTTATCCCCAACAGTAATAATTAGCAATTTAGCACAAGTAATGATATGGTGATACTGAACAGCAGACAGCATACCTTTAAATCAATTAGTTCAATTGTTCCATTCTCTGGCCATGTAGTTGGAGGACGAGAATCCTCAATAATTGGTGGAGCTTCACTTGGGATTTGACTGTACTGATAAATCCTTTCGATGGAAATAATTTTGTTTTCAAGCTTGCAAAAGCTAAGGATCCACCGTGACAGGCGTGCATTTAAATTTAGACCATATGTCACAGCAAGGCCGGCCATGCCTACATGAAAGAACCAACATTTTGTCATAATCTGTAAATTCTACTCCTTTATCATCTTCCCATCAAGTCAACTAATTATTTGATTTATGTCATTAGACTAGAATTTAAACTAAGTCAACACCAACCAGTTTTTCGACCCTGTTCAGTTTTCTTAAGATAGCAGAAAGGGCATTTTTGTACTCTAAATGCACATTGAAGTTCCTACTGAGTTAAAAAGTCACAATAAATTGAAATATAAATAATAAGGTTACAAGATATGATGCATACTAGTTGAAATTACAAGCTCATAGATTCCAATCAGGTTAAACTTTTAGTCTAGCCATGCCGAAAAAAAAAAAAAAAATTCAACACGAAAGAGATACCATGTAATAAATACTTCTGTTTAAACCATCAAGTTTAAAGATTTTTAATCTGTGTGTGTATGCCATGAAATGGAAGTGGATAGATATTTCATCCAAAACGACCAATTTACCACTTCCCTAAAAATGGCAATGTTAAATCATATTCACCTGATGGTTTTATGGGACTCAGTTCCTCATGATAACATACAGATAACTTGAGTAATAGAAGACATAAACGTACTTGGATCGATAGTTCCATGTGGAAAGCTCACAAGTAAAATCATGCAGAAAGCGAATACAAAGGTTGAGAGTAATTCCATGCGCAGGCAGAGCCATTCAATAGCTGCAATACTGCAGAAGAATGGGCGAGCAAAACAATCAAGAAGATAAAGATTCCTCTTCATGAACCTTTTTTCTTGTCCAAATCCTCTTATCGTGGCAGCTCCGGCAATTGACTCACCAAAAAGATGGATAATTGGAGATTTCTGGATGCTAACAATTCGGACCAGTTCCCTTGATGAAGCCATGTAGTATTTCTGCATAAGGGAATGCTCACATTCAGGTGCAATATTTGACCATTTTCAGCAGAAAAGGGAACAATAAAAAAATCTAAGATCCTAATAGATTTGATAACAGAAGTAATTAGTTTGAAGATTCATACACAAAACAAGACAAAAAGACAAAGAATAAGTCTATTCAAAGTAATGAAATTGATCGAAAAGATTAAAATGCTTTTGCTGTAGCAGTCACTACAGGCTCTGCCCAAAGATGGTACATTAGTTCTCAGCCAAATTATAGTATATAAATATCATATATTTGAAAATAAAATTGCAAAAGTAATTGAAAGAGAGATGAAATCCATTTCTTGAAAATCTTATGTTGTTAAATTTCAAAAACCTGGTTTAACTGCCACCTGTTTGGTCCTAAGAAAACAAGAATGAAGGAAAATGCTAGAAACTGATGCTAACAGTGAGCAATACCTCTCTCTTTCTTTTTTCTTCATTTTCTAAATACATAGTACTTTAACGCTACAAATTCAAGGCAATAAATTTAATTACCTGCATCCACAAACAAGCAATGGCCATAGGAATAACAAGAAGCAAAACTTGCCAAGTAACTTTTGTCATCACACCAACAATGCCAATAAGCTGTATTGTTGTTGAAGCGAACCCACCAAGTCTAAAAGGAATATCAAGATCCACCACACTTTGATCAATTGATACCTATAGGTTATAAATGATTCATGAAATTATTTATGCAAATGAAAGGAGTTGGTGTAATACGTATTTTTCACAAACAATAAACCAATTAAATTCCAGAAAAAGCAAGAAACTTACACGATTCAAGATCCGTCCAGCAGGAGTAGAGTCAAAGAAAGACATTGGTGCTCGGAACACACTTCTAAGCATCTTCACAAACAATTTCTGTGCAGCTGCTAGACCAAATGTAGCTACCAAAACAGCCCTAACAAATATAAACCAAGAGCTCCCAAATGCAAGGGCCATGTAAACACCAAGAAGGACCATAGGACTCACTTTCGGCTGGTCTCCTTGTGTTTGGGGATTTGCCCAAGCCATCCACCAACTACTAGCAATTTGAAGGAACTGAAATACTGTTTGTGCAATGATAATGGGTGGAATCAGCAAACCTTTATATGCTGCAGCCATATATGACAAGTAAACCTTCATGCTGACTCTTCCTCTTACCCTTTCCTCTTCCTGGACAAGCTGCTTTTTTCTTGAGCGTTTTGCTTTCTTTTTCTCTTTAATTGCTTTCTGCTCTGAAGCTGATGTACCTTCTTGTACTTCCTTTGCTAAACAGTCAATACTACAGCTAGGTGCATCACAATTTTTGCCAAGTCTAATAGTACCATCTGGACACAAGCTTAGATCCGAATCTCCTGATGAGTAATTGGGAATATCCATAGCTTCAATGGCTTCATGGTGAGCTGAGACTAGTGTTTTAAAATCAGTTCCGGCCTGCAAAAGATCATCATACTTTCCTGCCTGTATGATGTGTCCTTCTTTAAGAACCTACAGAGATGGAAATTGAAGGTTAGAGAAGACTTCCCAAAAGCACATAAAATAGATTATATAAAATCAGATATAGGAACTAAATTGACACAAATGGAAAAGGAAGAAGAAAGTAGGGGGAAAAAAAAATTAAAGCATATTTCAATAAACCAACAGAAACAACATAAACATAAATCATTAAACCACAACAGCTGACTTGTACGACAGGTCTTCAAAAATGAAGTCAAAAGATGCCACCTGGCTAACTTATACATATAAGATACAGATTATCGATGCCAGTGTAGACCTTTCATTTTCCAAAACAATATATTAAGAGTTAGAAGACTATACCAGTATTAAATCAGCAGAAGGCAGAAATTCAACTTGATGGGTCACAAAAATCACAGTTTTATCTTCTAATGCTGTCAATATGTATTCCTGCAATCACAGATTATACATTTAGCCATATGCATTTCAATTCAAATGTGACATCAATGATACAATCAGCAAGTCTAACCTTAAATAACTCTGACCCAGTGTGTGCATCAACTGCACTAAAGGGGTCATCAAGTAAATAAATGTCAGCATCTTGATAGAGTGCCCTTGCAAGCTGCACACGTTGCTTCTGGCCACCACTCAGGTTTATACCCCTCTCCCCAATAATGGTATGATCTCCATGTGAGAAAAGTTCCAAATCCTTTTTCAGTGAACAAGCCTGGAGAACCTTCTTGTACTTTGGTTTATCCATTGGGCTGCCAAAAAGAATATTTTCTTCTATGTTTCCAGACTGTATCCACGCTGACTGAGAAACGTAAGCAGCAGTACCGCATACCTTTACCTGAAATGATATCAAACGAAACAAGTATTAGGAAATATTAATACTTAATAGTCATCTTACGATAACCAACTTCATTAAACCATCAGAAAATAAAACTTGAGATGCAAAGCAGAACTGAAAGTCCAAAAATACCAACTTACTTCACCGGAGATTTTCGGTATCTCCCCAAGGATGCAAGAGAGAAAACTTGACTTTCCAGAGCCAACCATTCCACAAACAGCCACACGCATCCCTCTTTCCACTTTCATTTGTATTCCTGATAATGTTGGCCTTGGAGAGGAAGGGTCCCAGCAAAAGACACCATCTTTAATTTCTACTGACGTGTTTGTGATGCCTCGTGGCAGGACAATTGCTGCATCTTCCTGCAACTCCTCATCCTGCAGGAATCCAGAAATACGATCAAGGGAAACTTTTGTCTGAGCCATCATTGATACCAGGTCAGGGAAATTCCTGAGTGGTTCTTGGAGTATCCTGAAAGTGGCCAGAGCAGAAAGAACACCACCTGCAGTGAGATGAGCACCCAAAAATATAGAAGTACCGAAGGTGACAGCTGAAACAAATATAGGGGAGCTCCAGAACATGAATGTAATAAAAGCTTGCGAGTAGAGGGCTTTGCGTAGCCACTTGAACTCCACACCACGCATCTCCTCTAACTTCACTCGATACCTGTCCTCCCAAGCTTGCAACTTGAGAATCCTCATGTTTCGCAGACACTCAGAAGTCTTCCTCATTCTTTCATCCTTGGCAGTCATCAACTTGTCTTGATAATCTTCTTGTACCTTAGCCAAAGGAACAGTAAGAACAATCGAGATAATGGTGGCAATCAATGTCGCAACAGAAGCAATCCCAACATTCTTGTACAAAATTGCAAGGGCAAGAATGATTTGCAGAGGAAGCATCCATATATCATGGAGATACCACGAGTAGTCCCCTACCCTTTGCACATCAACAGCCATGTAGTTAACAATCTCTCCACTAGTGTGACTTTGCTTGGCCGAGCTGGAAAGCCTGAGTCCCTTTCGGTATACCATTGCTGTTAGAGCTGATCTTACATGCATGCCCAAAATGTCTACCCCGAGATACCATTGCCGGGTTGTTAAGGTCTCGACAAGCTTTGCTGCAAAGAATGTCCCAGCAAGGATATACCCTTCATGGGGAAAAGTCTCTATCCCCCCTAAGTAATCAACAAAATAGCTAATCATAAATGGACCCACGTATGAAACAAGAGTATTCAAGCCAGCAAATATGGCATTGCAAGCTGCCTCCTTCCAAAATGACTTGAGAATTGCCCAGGCTAAAGAAGGCTGCTTTGAAGGATTTTCAGCCTTCAACTTTTCCCAATTTGAATTCAAGACCTTGTAATTGGTCTTGGCTCGATCATTTGGTGCAAGAAGAGGAATGTCCTTGATCTCAAGCGGTCTCTTTGCCCCAATTGACAGAAGTGGGTTTATCCATGAAAGTGTGGCCAAGCTAAATATCCCAGCATCACTATAAGCGGTAACCTTAAGACACCCTGCTTCTTCTTCAAGAAGTAATGGCTCTTGAAGATCAGAGTGTCTACATACTTCAATACCAGTAACTCCCCTAAATGCTACGAAACAAAGAAAGGCTAGAGCTGGTGTCACGGCAAAGTTTGCCACAACATGAGAGCGCAGGTGTTCTGAGCCTTCTGTCACAAAACCTCTTCCATCGACATATAAAGTGCACATACAAATCAGAAATGACACAGACCACCAAACCCTCAACAATAATGGGAATTTCTCAGACACCTTGAATTTACAATGCAGAGCTGAAAAGCTCAGCACAAACCAAGCCAAGCATTGTGCAGCTGGCAAGCAAAGCACAGACCAATCTACAACCTTCCCATTAGTAGCCGCTCTTATCAGACCAACCCCATCAAAACCCAACACCAGAACTTGCACAAACAACACGTAGAAGCAACAAAAGACCGAAAATTTAAAGTCTGAACCGACTCTAACCTCATTAATTTCACCATCAACAATACCATTATGCCGAATTGGGCTCGCACTCGCCCCCAAATCGTCCTTGAGGATTCTAATCCGACCCAGACAAACAAATATCCGCCTAGCCGAGACGATGAAGAGGAACGCAAGAAAAAGTGTCAAATTGATGGAAATTGAAGAGAGTTCCAAAACGGGTAGACCTTCAATGGCTCTGAAAAGCGTAGTCGGCGATTGTTGTTGTTGTTCTTGAGCTGGTGGTGATGAAGATGAAGCTGAGATTCTATGGAGCAAAAGAGCGAGACCCATTATTGAATACAGCGTGTTTGCGAAGGAGTCGATTGAAGAGAGTAAGTAGATGGTGAGCTAAGCGAAAGAGATCGAAGCGTTTGACAGAGAGGGGCATTTCACCATCTGGGTTTTGAGAGGCAAACCAAATGCGTGCTTGGAGATAATAGCTGCAGACACATTGCACATGGAAACAAACAGATTTTATCATCAACACGAAAAACGAAGAGAGAGAGAGAGAGAGAGTAAACGATTCTCTTTCTCTTTCTTCCTCTATGTCTTTTGTTATCTAGAGGAACACACAAACGGACAAAGACGATGACGGAAAATAAAAAGAAAAAAATCACAGAAAGTAAACAAAAAGAAAACTAACCTGCGATGGAGATTTTCAGATTTCCGAGGCAAGACTGTGAGAGAGGAGAAGAAGAAACATAAACCCCAACAAGCTCTGCCTCTCAGACGCAAACCAACAGTACCCAGATAGATAACAGAGCTTTATACTAAAGTTTCATAGAAAAAACGATAAACGACGACATGTGTGGGCTGGCTTAACGTGTAGAATTTGAGAAGAGAGAGTCTTCTTTCTTCTTCTTTCTTCTTAAAAATGTTTTCACTATGCCATTTGTAAAGTTGTTACAAACAGTGTCGAGATGGAGAAACAGCGAGCGAGAGAGAGTTTTGGAGGGTAGTTTTGGTGAAAATGGAAGGTTTTTTTTGGTGTTTATTACTTTTCAAATTTTAATTTGTGATCTGCTTCATTTATTACTGATATCTAACTATGCATTATTTATACACACACATATACTCAGATGTCAGTGTGGCTTGAAAAAGAAAATTGGAGCAAAGGAATATTACTGGTTTGATATCAAAAGAACATTATGATCATATTAACATGGGTTTTGTGGTTATTGATGAGATCATGATGAGGATTTCATAATGTGTTTAGAAAGACATTGGATTATGATTTATAAGTGGACAGTCCATTTGTTAATGTTTGAGAGAGAGAGAGAGAGAGAGAGAGAGAGATTTGTTTGTTTACACTTTTAATTACAGTGTTTGTATAGTAGATGGTGGCGTTGGGTGAGGGGTATGAGTGTGATGCCATAGTGATAAGCTTTTTGGGTTTATTAATACTTATTTCTAAGATTCACCACTTTGAGTTTGAGCACCTCGATCATTCATATATTCCCTAATGGGGGGGCACCCTACGCCTTAATTACAATTGAAAACTCATTTTATTTTTATTATAAGACAATGCTAAAAAAGTACATTTTTAGACCAATATTGGTTAAACCATGTTATGCCACATGCGATGAATGTGTCATTTATTGACTAATCATATAATAATTTATGTTGCTTGTTACATAATTTATTTTATTAATATGATTTGTACATGACTATTATTTACTCACTTGTTTTCACATACACGTACAAAATGTGTTATGAATTCATGGTTTTTACTCCGAGAGTAGAACCACTGTATAAATGTGGTCCTCTACTCATCTCTAGTCTCTACCATATCTTTGTGAAGAAGCAGAGCTCAGAAGCAAGCAAGGGTTGAAAGGACCCAAATTTGATGAGTTGGGTGTGCCTCATTTAAATTGTGTTTGTTTTTTTGTGTTGAGTACATGTACATGTATATCGAGTACCGCACTTATCACCTATACCTTGGCTGCTTCTGTACAGAAAGAAGAAGATGATGACAAAATGATCACCAAAGCAAAGCAAAGCCTTTTTCACATTTTCTAGTTCATTGGGAAAGTTATGGCTCTCATGGGCTGATCAAGATCTATATATATATGCGTGGATGATGCAAATTTGTTTATATAGCTGACATGCACATGTGGCTGTGGGGACTGCCTAGCTTTTATACTTTTGGCAACATTTTTATATACACTTGGGTGTGCATACATATGTCTGTGATGCACTCAAATTTCTGTCAAATTTTTACATGAAAGTGAAAGTGAGCAACTTTAGGTACCTAAAAGACAATACAGCTAATGAAGTTGGCATAACTAATTAAAGGTACAGATTGAAAAGTTTGAGGGCATTAATACAAATGCATGCACTTCCAAAGAGAGCATCGAAATTATGCCTTTTAGTCATTTAAGTAATACCATACTAAAATGTCATATGGTATATATATTTCATACTTTTAATATAACAGTATTTGATCATTTTAGATAAGAAAAACCATCAGTAATAATTGATTTTTTTGTAGTATGTGATCGATAACACAAAACATTTATTTCTCTTTTTGATAAAACATATCACAATAACCTTATTGCTTAATGTTCGATCATACTCTTTTAAACCACCTGCCAGTCAAACATTTGGGATCAAACCTACCTTCTTTACAATATTTTGGTATCCATCACAAAATTAATGTCCAACAACCTTTTCTTGAACTTGGAATTCAATTCTTTGTCTGCTTGATGTTGACTTTAAATAATAGAAATTGTAATATTCTTCGTCATTGAGATTGTACAAGTACGTGTACTGACTTTCGTATTTTAAAACTAATAAATTTTTAATTGTATAATATATTATAATTAATGTAATAGTATATTGTTTTGTTCATATTTTACCAACTTTCGCTTTTGAATATCTCACTTTGTTCATATTTAATCTCTAATATTGTTGTATTGTGTAACTTTATATATAATAACCATACATATGTGATATGTGTGTTCATTGTTTTCTTTTTCTTTCAGCCTAAAAGAGTACGTGTACATGTGTTGGCTAGTTTAATTATTATTTTTAAAAAAATCTTTATTTTAATCCCACTTGATTTCTAAATTAAAACTAAAGCCACGATTGACCATTCGATTAATTTCCAGCGCGACACCTCTTCTCCACGGTTGACCGACATATATATACATCAGTCACATTTTTCAGACATTCCGATGGCAGCTGGAATTGATAGCACGCATTTGTTGAATATTGATTTCTTTTATTTTCTCTTATTTAATTACTAATTGTAATAACTGATTATATAGTAAATAATTATTGATTATTTAATTTGTATATACCATGGTTTCAGAAAACTCAAACATGCTGCTAACGTAGTTTCTCGAAGAACTTGTAGCTCTAATGGTACGTAATTAAAACATTATTGGATATGGTTCGGTCATTTTATTTTCACTTGATTTTTAATTTAAATGTTTTTATTTAAAAATTCAAGTGTTATACTAAAAGTTCAAATTTTATTTTCAGATCCTAAAACATAAAGAACAACTTTAATTTAGACTTATGACACACAACTTTGATTAAAAGTTGAGCAATATCAAGATAAGTAAAGCTAGTCAAGCAATGTACTAAAATAAGTAGAGAGAATTCATCTTTGCTGTTGAAATTTAGAAAAGAAAAACCCCAGTTTCTATCTAACTTTAATTTGAAGAGTGAGGACAGACCCAGATGTACATTTAATAAATCCAATTCCTTTTTCTTCTTTTTCTACTTTTAAGTTTTATCCTTTTCTTTATTTTGTCCTCCGACAGGTTGAAGATAGACAAAAACATAAAAATGAGAGATCTTACGTACGTACCTACGTGAGGGCATGCAAAGTCTGTCGTCCTCGATAATATTATGACGTCACACCGACCTAAAAATAAAATGGGAAAAATCAAAGAGCTCTCACCGCATGGCATTTTAATCAATTCACTACAATCATTATGAAAGTAATTTTTTGTTATTAATAGAATTAATGAAGAGAAATATTACTAAATTAATGGCTGGTGAGTTGATATTGCGCTGGTGTTTAGAGCAACATCTTTTTGAGGTTCAAGACTCTGTTTTAAATATTGGGTTTAAGAATTATATTAGAAATATGAATATAAAAAATTATGAAACCACATTTGATTGATTGAACCACTTGAACACAGAAAACGTGAGTAAAGTATTGGACCCAAAATAGATTGCGTAAGCCATGTGTAGCTAGTTTTGCAGTTACATATATATCCACTTGCATTGGGGTTGTACTGGCCTCATGTTTATCCAAATGGTTGATCGTACTTGCATATTATAGACCAAGCAATTTAGAATGGAAATCGATCACGTACATTTAATATGTATATATAGCATCAGATCACTTCACAGCTGGAGCTTTTGGTAGCTAGTCAGGCATTGCATTATATATAAGGCTATGTTATAGTACTTATACTTCATGTAGTTTCACCACTTTCACTTCATGATTTTTAAACTTTATAATAAGATTCTTTTTAACAGACAGTTTCTTTATATATCAGCTTCATGTAAAGTTGAATCCCACAAAGGGCTACCCAACAAAATGATGGATCAAACAAAACCTAATCCTCTTCTTTCTTTTTTCAATATTGACAAACCTTATTGTTCATACATTGGGGTTGTCAAGCCCAGACTTATGCATGTTTCTCTTTCATTATAATATAGAGAGCGTTTTGGGTATGAGATTCATGTGTGCATGACAGTAGATCCAAGTGTTCTTTTATTTGTTCAAGATATCTTTAATCTTTAATCTTTAATATTATAAAGTCAGGAGAAAGGTTTAGTGTTATAGACTTTACCAAATTATAGTTTTTCCAAATAATTCTTGACTGGATTAAAATGTTAAATTAAACTAACCTAATAAAGTTAAGGATATAAATATAAAATTAAGTCATTAAAAACAAATAAGAAATAAAAAAAACACTTCACTACCTAATTAGGTAAAGAGAGTGGAGTGTTATAAAGTTTTCAAATTTTTTAAAAATAATTAGTTAAAAAAAATTAATACAAATAATTTAAAAAATTTTATTTACAGGTGCGCACGTTCAAAAGTCTAATATAGATAACTTAAGCGGCATATTTTTGCTTTCTGTCCTATATTTTGGTAGTTAGCATTAGAATGCATTTATGAAAGCTAGAACAATATGGCCTTTATAGCCCACAATAAAGTCACAAAGGTGGATGACTCAAATTCTTTGTCTGTAGTGCCGACTATGGATCGATGATGATGACTCGGATCCTGCATATGGGAACATCAATCAAAGCAACTATTTTTACCACATCCTTTTATTTTCTCCATAATTATATATTATGCAGTCAATAAAGGTCAATCACTCAAGCCCAAGCCTTAACCTTTACTGAAATGTCTCTGCATTTCCCCCAACCTCAAAAGTTTATGCGTGCACATTTTTTTGACAGTCCAAATAAAAAGCTTATAGTACATACTAGGTCTACTTGCGGCCAAGGTTTTGTATTAGAGGAAAAAGGCAAATGTGATGGTGATAGATTCTCCATCATATATATTTTCACATGTCACAAATTCCTCGGCAAACTTTGGGACACGTACCCCATCTGCCCATCTACTTGCTCAACTTTTGTTTCATTACTCGGACATACGTGTGCGGTTAATGATTCTTAACCATTCATTAATTTGAGGTGATCTTTATTCCAAAACTTGCATTATTAACAGGTGAAATTTGTATAGAGTGATATTTGTTTATTATAAGATGATTATCACTACTATTTGGTGGTTAATACGTGTTATTCATCACTAGTAATGTTTATTAATAGCGAGCAAAATATTAAATGTATACGAATATCCGACAGTGGTTGCATTATTGTCCTCAACTCTTTCTCTTTTTTTTTGGCCAGGGTCCTCAACTCTTTCTCGATCACTAGAGATTTCTCATATTGGAAGAAATGATGTGAATGATGTCTTACCGCTAAGAAAAGACAGATTTGCTGATGATGGCACAAAAATTTCAGTAAAACTGAATCTGATACGACATAAAATTTGCAGTGCATGTTTGTCTGTGATCCATTATTGTTGTGGAGGCATCAGCTCCAGGCATGTGATGTGTATATATATATAGTATTTAACTTTTATCCATTATTATACTAATCAACATTGTTTTATTTTATCCAAAATAAACTTTTATATTTGGACCGGAATTAAAAAAGAACACAGATTCTTGCCATGTTATGTAAAGATATTTTTAAAGAATGTTTTTCGCTAAAACCAATATATTCCATTGTGTTGTGCAACTAGAGATTGAGTCCAATATACAAGAAGAAAAAAACTACACCAGCAAACTAGAACTGAAAGAAAAACTACAGAACAAAACCAAACTGGAAACAAAGAAAAGTATCCAACTTTTGGAATTTATAAAAATAAGATCTTTTGAACGTTGAGATATTATCCAACTAGCCTATTCAAATTCACAATGAAGTTATAGTTGGGAGGATTTTAGATTTGAATTTGTTCACAAATCGTTTCAAGATAACGAACATATATTTACATTATGCTATTTCAAATTTATATATTACTTAAATCTCATTAGTATATACTTAGTTTTTACCTACGAATTATTGACCTAGTAGTTTTTATTTTCAATTTGTTGACAAAAGTCATAAGTTTGGAGAACGAATAATGCTATATGTATCCTCTTGGTTTCCCACAGAGGGACCTGGATCCTCTACCAGGTTATTCCTTACCAGAGTGTACCAGACTTTTAATTTTAACCCTTAAATCTCCATTAAAAAGATCCTATGGTTAAGATTGTGTGGTATGGTATGTTTAATAAACCATTTTCTTTATTTTTCTCACCCCCAGGCACCAACTTTAATGATTTATCAAAAGGAAAAAAGAAGAAAATAAATAAACTTCAGCTACCCCTTTCTCCCATCATCTTCCACCTTCCCCCACCATCTTCACACTCCTTCCTTATGCCATGGCCATAGCCTGCCACTACTCCAACCCACTCTCTCATCACTTAGTCACCCACAAACCTTTATTTATTTCTTGTTCTTATCTCATGGGTATTCACCCTCCTTCCATGGTTAAAAACTTAAGAGCTCCAAATCGTAGACGGATTCCTAACTCCTAGCCCTTCGTTTGTTTTGTTTTCATTCTATACGTTTGATTAGTTTTGGTTCTACTAGTATCCCCAAGGCCACAATAGCACTTTGTATACAACTGCTGTTCTGTCGATATGTTTTTTATCAATAGTTAATTACTGCACTAATTTCTCATCAGCTACTGGAATTGAAACTAACCAAACTGTTCAAATTATTAGTTTAAATCCCTTCCTTCATCAGAAGAGCAGAGAAGCTTTGGTGTATATGTGGGGATATTTGCCCAGAGCCTCGCGGGAGAAATTAAAGGTTGTGGATGATGGGAGAGATGAGAGAGTGGTATGGAGTAGTGGCAGGCCATTGCAGATCTGCCATGGCACGAGGAAGGAGGGTGAAGACGGTTGGGGAAGGTGGAAGACGATGGGAGAAAGGGGTAGCTGAAGTTTATTTATTTTCTTCTTTTTTCCTTTTGATAAATCATTAAAGTTGGTGTCTGGTGGTTAGAAAAATAAAGAAATGGTTTATTAAACATACCACACAATTTTAACCATAGGATCTTTTCAATAGAGATCTAAGGGTCAAAATTAAAAGTCTAGTACACTCTGGTAAGGAGTAACCTAGCAGAGGATCCAGGTCCCTAGCATAGAATATATTTGCACCCCAAAAAAAAAAAAACTGAGATATTTGTGTATATAAGTAGGCTCCTATCTCCATGAAACACGTGGTGACAATAAAAATCCTTAATTCTCATTCAAGGAGAATAAAAGAAGAGAATTTTCTACATTATTAAGCTGATCGAAAATAGGACAAAAATAGTCTAGTTTCTTCCTACGAATAACATTTTCAAAGTCAAAATCAAGCACATTTTTGGTAAATAATTCAATTCAAGCACCTTTTAAGTACAGATTCCATATTGGGGCACTTTAATTACAAAAATTCCGAAGAAAAAAAGTGGCTTAATATACCCATATATATATGATATATCCGAAGTTTTGAGGACATTCCAAAAGAACATCTTTGTATTCAATCACACACTTCCAATTCATAAAATTAAAAACCCTTGAGAAATGGAGCATATGTCCAGATAATGTTGCTCAAATTGAATATTTTTGATGAAGAATCAACAATATTTGTGCCTTATTCCTCATAAGTTTGGAATATGTACATTCCAAAAAGGGCATATATCTGATATCTGTATTCAATCTAGTTCTGAACTTGGTCTCCTGAGCTGAGCCCTTTGCAATCTACATGTCCCCTAGCTTGGCTCATAACTATATACACTTAATTAACCTGAACAAGACTCTTGAAGTTGAGCCAAGCCAAGAGCTAGGGTACGTCTTTTCACTTTTCAGAATCTGTCACACTTTGTGATAACATAAGCTTTTATAGATATATATTTCGTTGGAATTTAAATCTCATACATTTTATCTTTCAAAAAAGAACATATCTCTGATGGTGATTGTGATTCTTGTTTCACAAACTCTGAGTATGCTCAGCACTATGCCAAATGCAAGTTTCAATTCCCTGTCGGTTCTGGCTATGTCTATCTAGCAACAAAGATATATAGCATTTTAATTTTGTTTGGTTTTTTTCTTTTTTTGTGACAATTTCGAATTTAATTTTGTGGTCAATAATTTGCATGAAATCTAAAAGCCGACCAAATATGGAGCTAGCCCATACACGCCAACTCAGCAGCCCACCTAGAATGGTTATGGACTTCCAATATCAATTCGCCACAATCCAATCAGATGCATATCACAAGCTTCATATGGCATCTGCAGCAAAACAAAGAAGGCACAAAATGATGAATAAAGAAAGAAACTAATGGAATGCCTGTACATGTCAACAATTAAACATACAGCAAACCATAAACAGCAACCAAAACAAGCGACCAGAAGTTAGTAGAGGATTTCATATACGAGTTCATGTCCCTATATGATATGGCAGAAAAAGACCCGAACTCCAACTAGCTAATAATATGATGGGAGACAGATTCTGGCTTTTAACAAAGCTAACATAGGACAACGTACTGTCACCCCAAATGAAGATTAAACTAATATTCAAACAACGGGGAATGCACTAACTCTACAGCATTATATACTTCCCCAAATTCCAAGTAATTGTAAGATAAAGGGTAAAAAGAATCAAAAACGAGGTTTGAAATGAAATGCAAAAGATTTCAAATCAACTGCTATAGCACAACACAAATTGAGCAGCATCCAGCACCAAATTAGTGCAACTGAACAATTGCTGACATCCAGTTTAAACAAATTAGGCGATTTCTATTCTAATTGCAAGCTCTTATCATCAAATCCAATCTCAAAAACAACATAGGAACATTACTTAACCTTGCTTTAATAATCCTAAATAAAATACAGAGATATAAGATCCTGCTTGTTCCTCTAAATTGGTAATGCAACAAAACCTGGTCTTCCCAGTCCATGCTGCAAAAGGAAATGGCATGTAAGCTTCTTTCCTGTAATTAACAATAATCATAAGAAAACACTAATTCTACCAGATCGAGCCACTGCTAGCAACAAAATTGAAACTAAATGCTAAAAAGACAACAAAGGTCTTTGGGCACCAAGAATGCTTCCCATTGCAAAACCATAAAAGGACTATGAGTGCATACTTGCCACAAAAGAAACTGCATTGCAAAAAAAAATAAAAAATTAGATGTCTACGCAAATGACTTGCTAATGACTAAGCAAAAGGAATTGATCTACCTCCCATTGTCCTTAAAGAGACACTCGCCGAGGCACCATATCTGTAATAGATACAAAACTTAATATCAGTTTAAAGCCAAAATTATACGAAAAATCATTCTATTAATACATGGCTGACATAAAAACTCCAATATTAATTCAAGGAAGGAAGCATAAGAGAATCCCACATATACTGCAGATTCTTAAACAAGAAAATTCTAGTAAGAACCTTAATAAAAGAAAAATGTCATGGTAAAATTAAGAATCAGTTCATTTCTTTCTACCACCACGCTCTATTAATGAAAGAGTAAGTGTTTCTCCTGCTCCAACATTGTAGTATGCAAGTGACATATTGTCCTTGAGAAACCCAGGTTTTCCACTCAATTTCTGTTTGTTTGCAGGCAGCTGGATCTCTGCAGAAATTTTCTCTTTCAAACTCCCAACAGTCTCAGATAAAGACTGCACCGTGATCTCCAAAAGTTGTCCTTTGAGATTACCTTCATCAACATTGGGAACAGATATAATGATGCCAACAGGAATTGACACCGTATGCTGTGCCAGAAACTGCTCTTCTGGAATAAGCATAGAATGATCAAGCTTCTGCCACTTTGGCTCAGGTTGCTCAAGTTGCTCAGGTGGTGGCGGTGGAGGCATTCCTTGAGGCAAAGGCGGTGGCGGAGGCATCATTTGCATTGGAATAGGGATAAATTGCCAGGCAAATTGCATTGGTGCAAACTGAGATCCAGGTGGAGGTGGTATAGGAATGCAAGGTGCAATCATAGAAATTGATGGAGGCAAAGGAGGTGGTTGAACTATGTTTGGAGGAATACGAGGAAGATTATTCAAAGCTAGACAAGGTGGTGGGGGAAGAGAACGAACTGAAGGCACACTGGGTCTTGGAGGAGGAACTGCAGGACCAGAAAGGTTCCTTGCCTCATTGCTAACATCAGTCTGTGACATGGCCTGATTTGCAGTGTGGCATTGCAATTGCCTAGAACATTCAAAGCCATAAGCAGTTGAGGTTCAAGTCAACATTTTAAGAAAAGAAAAATGCATACTTAGGTATGCATCTTGGACTGGGAACAGGGCACTTACATGGTTATAAAGATA
>QANT01004021.1:0-13818 GCA_003254885.1 Purshia tridentata | reverse complement strand
CGGGTGAGCCATTTAGGTATAGTGAAAATTAAAGAGGATGAGGGTAGGTTTATATACATACCAACCTCCCAAAATTAAAGCAAATTATTTATGTATATACTTAGGATGATGTTAATGACCCCTATTTCACCTATAAGGACTTATCCTCTCTCCAAAGTATGAAAATAATATTTCTTAAATTATATAAGTGAGGAAAGTGATGAATAAGGTAATTATGTAAATAGATAATAATTTTATTAGCTCTTGACTCTTGTAAAAGACATCCATCCTATTCTCTATATTCTATAATCGGTTAAACAGGTAGTGATGGGCGGTAAAGGAAGGAAACCAAATCTGAGCCGTCGACTATCGGGTGGGTCAGGTAGAGACTAAATGGGTGGCGGCTCGGGCGGTAAGTGGGGGCGGGCGGTTTGATGCCCACCCCTAGTGTGGTGTGGGTCTGGGTCTGGGTTTGGTTCTGGATCTGGGTCTGGGTCTGGGTTTGGGTGAGTTTTCACGGTTAGGATTGGTTGGAGGATGGATGGAGGAGGGTGGAGTGAGGAGGGAGGAAGGAGAGAGTAGGAGGCCGGATTTATGTGGGGGTAGGGCTGGGTTTATTTAGTGAGAGGCAAATCGGGGTAGGGAAAGGGAGAGAGGTAAAGGCCAGCTGACTAGACCAACCTCAAATTCCACCATGAAATCCGGAGTGATCCTACAGGGGTCCCAATATCAAAAAAAATCCTACCAAAAATTTGGCAAAAATTCTCCTAAAAATTGACCTAACCCATTTATAAAACACCTATAAAGACCACTTCTAAACCAGCAGCAACTTCCCAACCACAACAAAAGGATCTCTAACCCAAATAGATTTAAATCCAACCATTTTAAGGTCTAACTTAAGTTATCAGAGCATATCAAGGATTGTTAAACATAAAATGAAATACAACACTTGACACAATCTCCTACAAGTCACGAAGGTCTAAACATAAGACGCCTTTATGTTTGGGCTTGATTGTTCTACTGCTTCAACCTGAGGGAAAATTTAAAACAACGAAGGAAGGAAGAACTCATGAGATAACTCAGTGAATGGACAAAGTAATTGGTAAATAAACACACTACAAGAAAAAAAAGTTTGGGCAACAAAAATTTGGGCGACGAACACAATTTTGTCACCCCAGAAAACTTGGGGCGATGACATAGTAAATTCGTCGCCTTAGATCAAATGGTTTGGGCAACAAAAAAATTAGTTGTTTAAAGTAGTTTGGGGCGGCGGACCCTAAAAAGCATCTCCCAAAGTCAATTTTGGGGGATGAAACAGTCGCGTCATCCAAAACAGATCAGAATTGAAGTTTGGGCGACAACGTAGGAATTTCGTCGCCCAAACCTTTTGGGGCGACGAAAACATTTCGGGCGACAACAGTATTTTCATTGCCCAAAGATTTTGGGGACACAAAATAATCTAATTTGTCGCCCAAAGTTTTGACTAACTAACGCGTTTGTGACGGAGTTTGGACGATGAAAGCCCACATGTTCGTCTCCCTAAGTCATGGTTAGGGCGACGAAATCCCTTAAGTTCATCTCCTAAGCTGTGTTTGCACGACGAAATGTAGTCATTCGTCGCCCCAAGGCATCCCAAGATCAAAATTTTGGTTCTAAATGAATAGCTCAATCAACTCCGATCGTTGTGGTAACTTGCAAGAATGAAATTTAAGTATAATCATAAAAAATGAACGGTTCTGATTGTTGAATTTGTTGTTGTCTTATTCGCGTTTATTCAAATGTATAGCAATTACATAAAAGGTTAATATACTTATACCCTTCAAGTGTATTTATATATAAAACCTCACAATGTCATTGTGCATCCAACAATCTGAACTGTTCATTTTGTTTTCCCCCGGTCAAAGATCGTCGGTGCAAAAATAGCTCAATCAAAGTTGTACAAGTTAGGCATTGACGATCGAATGCATGGACGATTCACGTTGTCATAAGGATAATCAAATGAACGGTTCAAATTTGATTGATCTAAACTATTCATCTCTTAGATCCCCAATCAAAGATCTTACAAACAAAAAATTACCCTGATTGGAGTTGGAAAAGTTACGTATCTGAGATGTAGCATTTAAATGATCGTGGTTGTAACTAGGATAAATATATAGATTTAACAAACTTTTGGGCAACAAAATATACATATTCGTCCCCCAAAAGTTTCAAGGCAAATGAAAAAATTGCAGGAAAAAAGCTGCGTGATTTTTAAAGTTTGGGCGACGAACTTTTGTCGTCGTTGTAAAGGGCTTAGGGTGACAAAATGGCTCTTTTTGGCGCCCTAAGTCTTTTTAGGCAACAACAAAAGTTCGTCGCCCAAAATTTTAGAAAAAATTCAAACAGCTAAAAGTTGCGCCTGATTTTTTAAAGTTTAGGCAATGAAATAATCGGTTTCGTTGCCCAAAGTTAAAGTTTCAGGAAAAATAAAAAATTGGGGAGAAAAAAGCAGCATAATTTTCAAAGTTTGGGCGACGAATGTTTGTCGTTGTCTTACGGGGCTTAGGGCAACTGAATGGCTCATTTCGGCTCCCTAAGTCCATCTAGATGATGACAAACATTCATCACCCAAAATTTCAGAAAAAATTTAAAACCCGCGCCAATAAAGGTTGCGCCTAGTTTTTAAAGTTAAGGCGACGAATACGGCTTGTTCGTCACCCAAAGTCTTCATGTTTATAATCTCCATCCTCCATTTCTGGAACTTCTTCTATCCACTCTCCCTCTCTCTCTGCCTTTCTCCCTCCTTTGGACCTCCCCGCGCTGATTCTTTCTTGTTTCTCCCTATCTCCTTCCTCCCACTCCTCCATCTCCTTCCTCCCCCTCCCCCTCTACCCCTCTGCCCCAAATCCCCTTCCCCCTTCCCACTTCTCCCTCCTCGTCCTCAGCCTCTCGCCTTCTCCCTCCCTCGATTTCCCTCCTTATCCCTCCTGCCTCCATCCTCCACCCACTGCCATAGCCACCCACACCATGGAAACCCACCCACACCCACACCCACTGCCATACCCACACCCAAACCCATTGCCACACCCACTACCACCCACTCCTAAGGGTTTTTCTTTTTTTTCTAATTTGTTTGTATTTCAGCATTTTATGGGTTTTTGTTGATTATATGGTTTTCTTTTTTGTTTTGATTTCAGTGTTTTATTTGTTACTTATTGTTGATTATTTTGGTTTTTTTTTTTTGCAAGATTATGGTTTAATTTGGGCTAAGTTACAATAAAGTTGGATTATGATTCGATTTTTTAGTTTTGGGCGTATTAATAAGTTTTGTTAATTTGTGTTTTTTATTAAGTTGGATTTGCAGATTAAAATTTGTTTCTAACTTTGTTTGTGTTGTAGATTTGCAGGATAATACATTTGAATTTGTTCAATTTATGATTTGCCTTCAAGATAAATTATTTACCATGTTACAATTTCAAAGTGTTATGTAAATTAACTTTAGTTGCAAATTAGATATTAATTAAACAATTTAATTAGATTTTCTTATAAGTTAGTTTAATTTATTTATTAAATTTAATTTTTGTGTTAGTACTTAATTATTTTGGTTTTGAACAACTATCCGTACAATTTTGTTTCTTTATATTTAATATGAAGAAAGAAGAGGTAGCTTGCTCTCATTTAAAAGGCGTACTATATGAGACTTCGACTACCTTCTTGGTGGGGTTTTGTATAAACGCACCTCGTCGTTGCACATTGATTTTCGTTTTGATGCTACTTTTGTATTAGTGCAACTAACGCTATGGCTGACTATTTCGATCGTTAATTATATTTTTAAAATTTGTGTAAATAATACATTTATTAATATAATTTTTAATTATTTAATCTTTTTTAGAAACAAACATAAAAGTCACAAATTTTTTTTAAAAAAATTAACAGCATTTGGGGTGACAAACACATTTTCGTCGCTCAAAGTCTACAGAAAAGTTAGGGTTGCGAACTACTTCGTAGCGCAATGTGAATTTGGGAGACGAATGTGGAATTTCGTCGCCTAAAGGTTTAGAAAATTACATTAAAAATTCTTTAAAACTTGGGGTTTAGGCGACGTATGGTAGTATTCCGTCGCCCCATATATTTTGAGCGACAACATATTTCGTCGCCATATACTTGATAAAGCGACAGTGTACTGTTTATACTCTCCATTACAACCTCAAGAGACGAAATATTCCATCGCCCAAAGTCACTTAGGGCGACGTATGTTTATATTCGTCGCTCAAGGTATTTTAGGCGACGAAAAGTTCTGTCGGCGAAAGCCTAACTGCTCGTCGCTCAAAGTTGTTGTGGGCAACGAATGTGTAATTTCGTCCCCCAAAACCTTGGGTGGCTGACCTGTAGTGACGAAGTGGGCGACGAACCAAGTTTGTCGCCCTAAATATGGGGCGACGAAATGTGACAACTGTTTCCTGTTGTAGTGACATAAGCTATAAAAATGATTTATTTCCTCAAAACTATGAAAAAAAATTAGCACTAAGACCTGACGTCTCTTTTTTAAATCCCCCAATTTTAAAAACTTTCATAAATTTCTTCGAAAATAATAAAATCATTTTAAGTCTTGGTTCACACAAATTAAGATACGAGTAACTAGGAATCTCAAAAACTAAAACATCATGATAAGATACTAAAAACATTTCAACAATCAATTTAGTATCTGAAATCCAGTAATTTTCTAAAATTTTAACTTTTGAAAAGCTATTATCAATACCACCACACAATTACCCTGGAGAAACTGGCCGTACATCCATATAGAATGCTGCAACGCACAGGCAGGATAGATCTAACTGGCCATACACCTGTATGGAATCTTGCATCGTACAGGCAGGGCGAATAACTAGTCACACGTGCACATAAAGCTGCCCCTAAAGGGTGATGCACCACAGCACAAGGCTCAAAGCCTTTGTGTGTGTCATGATGGGTCCCAAAGACCTCATTGAACTTGTCTAAAAGCTGGGTACTCACATGGTATTCTAAAAACCACAACTAATAAAATCCTTGAAACCATAACCCTTTGCAATCCAACATATTCTCAAAAATTCATGAATGAAAATATTGAAAATGAGAAAATTGAGATATATTCAATCTTTTCATAAATCATTTCGAGATTGAAGCATGTCTTTTAAGATCAAGATATTTTGCATGAGTTCCAGCATAAATCAAATATTTTCAGTCACTAGTCTCATATGAAATACTTGTGTAAAGGAACTTTAATTTAGAAAACTCAAGTCAATTCCATAAATTAAATCAATCCAATAATAATGATTAAATACACATAAATATTTATGAAATCAAGTCCACTCACAGCAAGAGCCTAGCTTTGGTCTTCGGCTGGATCATCGTCGGCCTTGGGAGTGTTGTCAAAGATCAAGGAGATTGACATACACCTGAATCAATCTAATCGGAATTTGAGGAGAGGACTAGTGGCTTGTGGGGGTGTTTCCAGCTTATGTGTGCATGCTGGAGGGCTGGGTCGACAGGAGGAAGTGTTGGGGTAGCTTTTGACTACTGGGGAGGTACGCCAGTGGGTTTGGGTGGTTGGAAACGAGCGGAGAGGGGTTGAGTGGCCGAGTAGGTGGCGCATAGGGAGAAGGAAGGGAAAGCTCGGGGGAGGGGGGTGTGTTGCGCGTGGGAGGGAAAAGTAAGGGATAGAGAATTCTAGAATTTTCTAGATTAATTAGAAGGCCATTTCTAAAATTACAAGTTTGCCCATCGCTTTAAATGTCCGTATTTCTCAATCCGTAGCTCCAATCGTCATATGCTTCATGTCTACGAAGTTGTGGAGTCTGTTCTATGTAACCATGTCAAAGTCCAAGCCAAAATCCAAGTAATTTAAAAAGTCAACTTTTGGCCCCTTGTAACGTTCATATCTTCCAAACTGTAGCTTCAAACGATGCACAGTTTGAGTCTATGAACTCACATGCTCAAGAACTTTTTAACAAACCGAAAGTCAAATCTAGAATTCCACTGGATCTAAAAGTCAACTCATAGCCAAATTAAAAATTAACTTAGGAAAATATGAGTCGTTACACCGGCAGAGTGAGGGGCGCAGGCCAAAGGAGGGAGAAGGGAGGAGTAGTGCGGGCTTGGGAGATTTTGGGTAAATTTGGTGGAGGAGGCCGAGAGAGGATAAGGAAGGAGAGAGGGGGAAGGGGAGATCCAGAGGAGGGGAGGGAGAGAAAGAGAGAGAGGAAGAGTGGAGAGATTGAAGAAGATGCATAAATGAAGTCTGGAGAGTTAAAACACGACGACTCTGGGCGACGAACCCCACGTCGTCGCCCTAACAAGATTTTGGGTGACGAATTATGAATGTCATCACCTTAACGTACCTTTGGGCAACACAATATGCATATCTGTCACTCAAAATCCAAATATTAAGCGCCATTTTAACCCGCCCAAATTTGTGTTTTTTTGCGAAAAGTTTCAACCTAAGGAACTTAGGGCAACACAAACAATAAAGTTGTCGCCCAAGGTACTTAGGGCGACAACATACCTTCGTTGCCCAAATTCTCAAATATAGCGCGGTATAATTCCCCAAAATGTTTTTCATTTTCACTGAAAAGTTTGGGCGAAAAAAATAAGATATTCGTCGCTCCAACCTCTAAACACTACATATCTCCTAAAACTACGTTCGTTCAAACGTTGTACCTCCAATACCGCAGCTTAAGTTCAAGGATGTAGGAAATGGTGAGGTCGAGATATGACGGTGAGGATTTAATTTTGTGTTGATGGGGGTATTTGGGGATCTGAGTTTGGTGGCCGTGGGATGGGTGGAATTTGCGTAGACGTTTTGAAAGTTAACTGAGAGAAATGTGTCAATGACGTTTGCATTGAGGTGTGAATGTGTGATTTTTTGTATCAACCAACGTGTGCAGTGAGGTGGCTAGGTAAAGCCTAAAACCAAATAAATAAGGTGATATATTCAAGATTCTTAGACCTCCAAATACATTAGAATTTGTCTATATTTGTCGAAGACTTCTTTTTTTTTTTTAAGAGTAAACTTAAGGAATCTATTTAAAAATAATATTTCTCTAATAAAAAATCATAAACTGAAGTCACCAATAATTACAAAAGACAATTAGAATAAAATCATAACTCATTCTTATTCATAATTATTATGCAATATGGAAAATACAAACATCAACAATAGCAATGGCATACAGGAGGCTTTAATTGCTTGCAAAATCTTCCTTTAGGACATGATTGCAAGCAAAAGTCCGAGCATTTTTGATCATCCGAACATTATTCTCCCCATTTTATATTATTATCACAACACTTAGGTTTAAGATTTTCAGCAAAGGATTTGAAATCGTTGATACCACCTAGCTTTGATGATTGAGAGCCTCTAGTGTTATTGGTGCCGGCGGTGTTGCAATTGCTATCTTGCAAATTGGAATAGGAAAAAAAAAAAAGGAAAAAAAGAAAAAAAGAAGAAGAAGAAAGAATAATTAATATTAGTTTTTCGAAATTAATGGACATTATCGTATATATGAACACTCTCATAGCATTATATATGATTAAAATTGGCCTAAAAGAGTGTGCGTATTTATATACTTGTTTTTTTAATAGAAATAATTGTTTCAGCCTTGACTTATGGAATATAACAATCATAATTAAAGGGTGATGATTTTAACATTTCAATTTTGTACATTTGCACTATTTTTTTTGTTTTTATGCCTTAATATTTGAGCAAATGAAAGTAGAAAAATAAAAAATAGAAGTGCAAGTGTACAAAATAGAAGTGCGAAAATCATTAAGTGCTGACTATATTGTGGATTGATTGAATATAAATTGGGTAATTGTACATTTTGTAATATCAATAGGCTGTTAAAATACCTGCACAATTAGCAAATCTATCAGGAGAATACACTGAGAAATTAATGTCATAACTCAATATATAAGTAGAAACCCTTGTTTATGATACCAGAAAACTATAACTCTTAATGAATATTTGAATAATAAACTGTGTACTGTTGATGAATTACATAGTTAAAACCCGTGTATGATAAATGTACCAGCAATATGTCCTAATAAAAAAGGCAATGGTGACCTCAAGAATGATCACGTGCGGAGATCCTTGATTGCACGGTTTGCATCACATGTTTAATTACAAATTACCAAAAAACTATAACTCTTAATGAATATTTGAATAATAAACTGTAACTATTAATGAATTACATAGTATCAAACCTGTGTATGATATCAATGTACCAGCAATATGAATTAAGAAGGAAGGAGATGAGTGTCACGCCAATCGATTAGGGGCAAAAGCAGGAGCTGAGCGTCACGCCAAATTGATCAGGAAAGAAGTTAGGATTTGATTGTTCAAGCCAAAAACGATCAGGAATGGTCTCCTATATTTTTCTTTTTGGCCAAAAAAAAATTAAAACAAAAGAAAAAAATAATATAGGCCTAAGATAGGTGGCCTACTCCCAAAAAAAGCGAGAAACTAAGAAACAAGTCCAATATATACAAGCAATCTAATTATATATAGAGGGACCATCATCATGTATGTAAGATGAGCATGAACAATGTTCACTTATCAGTCTAAATTCATCTTTGTATGCTTCTGCTTACTCAACAACCAATCAACTCCTCTCCTATCTTTATCACATAAAAAATAAGATATTCAAATAAATAATGGCTTTAAACTAATAGTAATTAAAATAGTGGCTAAAGACTAAATAAGGAGTTTATTTGGGGCTTAGTAGTGGTTTACTGATAAAAAAATTAGGTGAGTGAGAAAATAAGAGAGGAGGGTGAAAATAGAACTAAACTTTTTAAATAAGCAAATTTTACTTTGGGCATGTTTGGCAGTACTTTTTAGAAGCGCATTTATTAATTAGCAGCGCTTTTGCTAGAAGCAGTTTTGCAAATAAGCACATACAAATTTTTATAAAAATTCTAAGTGGTACATGTAAAAGCACTTGAAGTGCTTCTCAGAAAACCCTTTAAAAGCGCTTTTATAACCCAAAAGCGCTTATATATATTTTTGCCAAATGCTACCAAAAGCGCTTTTACTAATTTTAAAGCGCTTTTAACAATTCTAAAAACGCTGCCAAACAAGCCTTTTATTAACCATTATTAACCATATACTAGAAAGTGCTTTGTGGTAGAAATAAGCTGATTTTTCTTGCCACACGTCAATAATCCCAAACTAAGCTTGAATGTTTCACTACAATTCCAAAAGTGCCCTAGCTATTGTCAAACCACAAATTTGCAAAACCAAACAAAAGATGGCATCCACAGAGTTAAAAGTGTAAATTACGTTAAAAGTTTTAGGGCATCTCTCTTTGTACTTTTTTATTCAATGAATTTTCCATTTACACTGTCCTTTCCAATTCCCATGGGAAAAGTAAATAACCATCGCACAAAAATGAAGAAACTCATGCAATGCCAACATGGCATAGCCTAATAATAATCACACATTTATTAACATGCATGAGCAACATCTATCTTCCTTTGAGTCTCAAAGTGAAAGCCTGCAAGGATAGAAGAACTTTCTTCAAACTCTCCTTGGTCTGAGCATCAATCAGATTGCCATTTTGATCGAACTTTGCAGGAGGCTGGAAAGCATTCAAGAAAAACTCAGGCTTGTTAATGAAATGAAGGTCCAGAAAAACTCCGATTTGGCGAAGATGGTATTGGGATCTTGAACCCCCAGAACCTCCTGAGGCACTTATAATGGCAGCAGCTTTGTCACCCCACACAGTTGGCGGTCTTGATGCCCAGTCAAGTGCATTCTTTAAAGGTGCTGCAGGGTAGGGGTCAAATATAGTTAATAAACAATAATATTTGAAACACCAATTATTATTACGTACATTATTTCGTTTGTTTTTGTTGCAAGTTAGAATTCACTATAAACGTCTTCTAAGCAACTAAAATATTATGTGTGAATTAAATTAAAAATGGTGCCTTATATCAGACGGCACCAAATGCACAAATTCAGCCAGTATGTACAAATTTCCAAGTTTCTAGTTTTTCATTTAATAGTGAACTTCAGAGTCCTTTTGATTACTAATAATGCTACACTTACTATATTTTTATACTATTTTATGTGGTCATCTGCATGACATCATACATTGGATGCAAAAATAAAAAAATAAAAACTTTAAAAATAAGGAAATACTCTGCCAGTACAATAATGATACTTAAGATAGTACAACAAACATGATATAAAAATATGATAAAAATAGCATTATTACTTTGCATACATATCATGGTGACCACTGAAGTTAATGAATGTGATTCTAATTTCAAAAAAAAAATGTTATATTTACTAAATTTGTTTATTAATTGATGTGATAGGACACATATTTTGTTAAAATTAATAAATAGTAGTCTCATATTTAAATAAATGAAATGTCCTTGTAAATGATGAAGTTTAATAGACAGATTATGTGGATTCTATATTGCCAAAAAAAAAAAAAAACTGTAAATGTGATTGATTAGCACCAACCAACCAACCTACGAACCCTCTTGCTTAGTTTATATTTTGCATACCTTGTTGCATAGTTGCATCCTCAACTTACTATTATAACTTTTTAAGGTTAGTTGTTCAATAAAAACCACAACTAAAATGAAATTAGAAAAAAAAAAAAGAGAGAGAGAAATTAAGAACATTAATACCAGAGACAGAATAGTTGTACTCAGGTGAGGCAAAGAGAATGCTATCCGCCTCTCGAATCTTGTGACGAAACGCTTCAACGACCGGCGGAAAACTCCCCCCACTCTCCAAATCTGTGTTCAGCATTGGCAACCCCGATATGTCTACGTCTTCTATTTCGATGTCGTTTATTAACCCATCCTCGCTTATCTCAATCGCTACAAAACGGCATCGCATCAACACCCAATAACAACAAAAAACAGTTAAAACTATGGTACAGTACAGATGGTAATAATTAACCACTTACCAGAGCGAACGAGAGCGCGATTGTAAGAACCTTCACGGAGGGACCCACAAATAGCCGCTACTTTTATCAACGATTTAGGTGTCGCTGCAACTGCTGCCTCCATTTTTGAACTCTCTCTCTCTCTCTCTTGGTTTTGTTTTTCTCTCTCTACGAGAACTGAGCTGGAGTGTATATTTTGGTTTGGTCAGTAGCAGAAGTATTTATAGCGTTACCCAGGGAGAAGCTTAAGTACGAGAAAATGGTGGGATCGAGATCGGACGGTGTACGTGGATTTAATATTGGTCTGGTGGCTGTTGGATGGGTGGAAGTTGTCTAGACGTTTTGAAGGTTGACTGAGAGAAATGTGTCCATGTGTGAATGACGTTTGCAATGAGGTTCAATGTGTGATTGTTTGTATTAACGTGTGCAGTGAGGTGGCTAAGTAAAGCCTAAAACCAAATAAATAAGTCTATATATTTAGGATTCTTGGACCTCCAAAATCATTGGAATTTGTCTATATTTGTGGAAGACTTCATTTTTTGGGAATACAATTCACATTCTTCACTAATCTTCTTCTTTATTATTCTTATTTTATAATATATTTAATTTTAAGAAAAATTGTCATTTTGGTCTTTAGACTATTACACTTATATTGGTTTAGTCTCTAGATTTTTAATTTAGAAAATTAAAGATGATGACTTTTTCAATTTTGTCAATTAAGGACTTTTTTATCAATTCACACATTTTACATCTAAATTTTTGTATTTATAACACTATGTGAAGTCCTTTTTTATGGCAAAATGGTTCATTTCATTTATATTTTACCATTTTTTTTATGTATCAATTTTTCCTCCTTTATTTCTCACTAAATTTGAATGAAAAATGTGTAAATTGACAGAAAAGTCCTCAATTGGCAAAATTGAAAAATCAAAGTCTTTAATTTTTTAAATTAAAAGTTTGAGGACTAAATTGATATAAATATAATAGTCAAAGAATTAAAATAACTATTTACTCTTAATTTTATAAACCACACCGTCTATATTTTAGATCTAACTATGAAGATCGTCTCTATAAAAAATTATAAACTGACGTTATCAATAATCATAAAGGACAATTAGAATAAAAATCATAACTCATTATTATTCATAATTATTATGCAATACGGCAAATACAGAGATCAACAATAGCAATGGCATATAGGAGGCTCCAATTGCTTGCAAAATCCACCTTTAGTACATGACTCCTTACAAAAGTCCGAGCATAAAAATCGATAAAAACTAGACTCAAAAAACTTGTAGATGAGTTTTCTACTACTTGAACAAGCTCTAATAGCCTGCATGCATATGGAACATGTTAGATTAATATTGTAATTTTCCATATTAATCTAACATGGAAAATTACAATAACAGATTCATAGAGTAAATGAAATATTATGCATGGAAGACGATAACATGGTGAAAGATAAATGAAACAAATTAACCTGCAGTGAAGAAAAGCACCGATATAAGAACGAAAGATGCAATTGTAGACTTAGCCATCTTTTTTCTTGAGAATTAATCGACCTTTTAACTTTTGGTATTGAAAAGGTTGTGTACATCTGCAATCTATATATAGTCGAAGTGAGGAGCTAAATATGTAGAAAATTATATTTAAATTAATAAGATATTTCAATATTATATAATGACCAATATATATTTTATTTTCCCATAAATATCAATGGATTTGAAATTATATTCCACTTTAGTACTAATAAAATTAAAAATTTGTTAACCAAATCATAAATATATATGGTCATAATGATCAAAATCAACGTCAATATGGAATAGTGAAATCAATTTATAGACTCATCAATATAAATTAGAGGAAAAATAAAAATTATAGATTCTTTTAACGATGTCAAAAATATATATGGTTATAATGACCAAAATAAAGGTTGATCAATATGGTCTTAATCATGAATATGAATTAGAGATGGTCAATAAGGAAATAAAAAATATATATGGCCATAATGTTCAAAATAAATATCAATTTATAGGGTCTTAATGAAATCAATTTATAGAGTCATGAATATATATGAATTAGAGATGGTCAATAAGGAAATAAAAATATATATGGCCATAATGTTCAAAATAAATATCAATTTATATGGTCTTAATGAAATCAATTTATAGAGTCATGAATATAAATTAACGCATAAATAAAAATTAAAGATGGATAACCAAATAAATAATATATGTGGTCATAATGACCAAAATAAAATGATGTTAATGAAATCACGCATTACTCTTCTGAGAGAAGTAAATACCTAGGTTGCCGATCATATTGAAGATGCAAACAAACAAATTACCTTTGCGAGAATGATACACCACTTGTTCATTGTGTTGAAAAGTGAGTGGTAAATTGTCATAATTTTGTATTTATTTATTTATTTTTTTTGCTGTTTTAATATAATGTTATTACTTTATCAAATAAAAAATAAATAAAGTGAGTGGTAAATGATTGATCTACATAGTTATATGGAAAAAAGAGAGAGTAAGTTATGCCGATCAAATATGGAAAATCATCAAGGACATATTATAGTTGCAAACAAACCAAGATTGGAGGGAATAATATATAAGTGTGTGATAAATATATGATTGAATTATGTACATTTTAATTTGTTGTGGAAAGGGTACAGGGTGGGAAAGAATGAGTTATGCTATCTATTTATTTGTTTTTTCAGAGGGATGCCCTTAAAGTTAAGTAGTCCTACTATTAACACAGAAAGTCTAACATATATACAAGTAAATATTATGATAAACCTAGCCTCCAATCTTTCAATCATACGAAAAAAATTATGGACAACACCATACATATTGAGATATTTGAGTACAAACACAAATGAGATTATTGTAAATTAATAAATCTGCATTGTAAAGGA
>QANT01004019.1:0-13046 GCA_003254885.1 Purshia tridentata | reverse complement strand
GTAAGGATTAGTTGTGGCTTAAGAGTAGTTTACACTTATATTTTATACTTATTAAATAATAGTTTTAGTGTATAATGTTTAGGAAAGGGCCTAAACCCTTATGGTGTGTTTGGCTGCGGGAAAAAAACTTAGGATTTATAAAAAAGTCAGCATTTAACGCATGGAAAATTGAAAGTTCCATGTTTGGCCAAATTAAATAGAGAAATTCACAAATTATGAGGGAAATATTTATGGGATTTGTAGGGCTAAAATCCTGAGTTTAAATTCCAATAAAATAGGCGTTATTTTACAATTTTGAATCAATGAGGAATTCTCTTTTTCAAGTGAGAAAAAATTTGGGAATTCTGAAAATCAATAATTACTTACAAACAAATAAGCGGGAAGTCTTTTGTCTGCCCCACCAAAAAACACACGTACATCAAGTTGCTAGGCCTCCTAGAAGACGTACAAAAGAACACAAAGAAGCTTGAAGGAGCTCCCCTTCTTCGTGAAACACCACTACCTAAACACTCAGAAAATCAAAGATCTAGAACGCCAACCATTAAATCAAACGACCAGACCCACCAAAGCAATCTTCAACAGTTTCTCCAAAAAAGGAAAAGGCTCACTTTTTTAGCCAGAGAAGAACCATGGTGCTATTCTAAAGAGATTTGCTGGTTTGTTTTTTTCTCATGTATTTTAATTTTATTTTACTACAAATACTCATGGATTCTTTCTCTCTGATACAAATACCCATGGGTTATTTCTCTATGATACCAATATCCATGGGTTCTTTCTCTTTGATTTATGAATTTATAAGTTTTAATTGGGTAAATTGAGAGATGGGTTTGTCGATTTTATAAAATTCTACATACATATATCCAAATAATAGAAAATGTAATTGATGGAAATTTAAATGATGGAGTTTTAAATTCCATTATTTATGAATTCCTATAAAAATTAGAATTACTTCATCCAAACACACTGTTAACAATTGGAAGATTGAGGTTTGGGAAATTAGGTTTGGCCAATTGGGAGATTGACTAATTTAGATGTAATTGGGGTTTCAATAGATCTAATTGGAGTTTCAACGTTGAATTGAGTAATTGATTAATTTAAGAGTAGTTGAGTTTCAAATTTTCAATTGGGTAATTGATTATTTAATTAATAGATTACATAATACATATAAATTATAAATTATGCATTGATATGTAAGTATGTTATAATTTATATGTATGTAAATTTATAATTATAAGAGTATAAGTTATATATAATTATATATCACTATATATTTAGTTATATAATTATATAAATTGTTATAGGAATTAAAATTCGAGCCTAATTCGGGCTTTGGGGCTGGCTTTGGGTGGGCCTAAGCGGGCTGGGCTTCGAGCGGGCCTTGGGCTTCAAGGGAATGGCCCAATGCCCGCCCAAGAGACTTTCGGGCCGGGCCGGGCTTGCCCAAATTTCGGGCCTAATCGGGCTTCAGGCCCAATGGGTCGGGCGGGCTTCGGGTGCTGGCTTTGGGTGGGCCTAAGCGGGCTGGGCTTCAAGCGGGCCTTGGGCTTCAAGGGAATGGCCCAATGCCCGCCCAAGAGACTTTCGGGCCGGGCTTGCCCAAATTTCGAGCCTAATCGGGCTTCAGGCCCAATGGGTCGGGCGGGCTTCGGGTGGGCTTCGGGTGGGCTTTGGGCCTTGGGCTTTTTGGTGACCCCTATAAACCTTGAACTCATTATTCCAAAACACATATTCAAGTAAATCTACAATCACATTAATAGAAATCAAAGATTCTTATAGTTTTGGCCAATGCAAAAACCATGACTAAGTTAAGACCCTTATTTTTTGTATGTATAAGAATAACGACTATAACAACAAAAGCAACGAAAATAATTTACCATGACTTCATTAAAAACTAGTTGGATGTTATGATTTTAGTGTAATGGGCCAAGTTATACCATAAATGGGCCAATTAAATCCGACATTACCACAAATTGCTATTAAATCCGACATTAATTGGCTTTTATCGAGTAACTATTTAATCCGATTATGATATCCAATTATAAAATGCAACACGCACTCAACAAATAAGAGCTTATGTGAAGTCTTTAAAGTGTGCCCTAACTCATTTTTAATTTATTAACAAATATACAAAACAATCCCTTTATTAGTCGGGTTGTTAAGTGTCTAATTAATTCATCTTTATCTTACCAAACATGTAAAACAGTCTCAACAGTTATCACATAAAACTTACTATATAATTTGGTTTTTTCAATGTTTTTTTTATCAACGTAGTGAATAATATATTAAATAAACATATGATAAAGTTTCATTCAAAATTTTTCGTATTTTAATAGCAATTTTCGTTGTTTCTACCTAATTTTTGTCGAAATTTAAATATCATACGCATAAACCGAAATTTTATTCCTTGTATACACAACAAATGTTGGTTTTGCTAAAAGAAAATTGACCTTTAGGACGGCAGCTACCAAATTAATGGTTGACCCTTAATTTGATAATAGGGAAATGCTATCCACCTTCTCTGATCCACCATCTCCGAGTCACTTTTTCTACCGATTTTCTCATTTATTATTCTCATTCCATAGTGCATTTTTATGATCAAAATTGTTCATTTTGGAAATAATTATTTAATAATATCTCTGTAAAGAATTACTAAATTGGAAATAATTTGATTATGGAATCTTTATTGTTTAAACAAACAGTGAATCAAATTTCGATCATAAAAATACATTGTGGAATGAGAATAATAAAAGAAAAGATTAGTGAAAAATGTAGATTAGAGAAGGTGGATAACATTCCTGTTGATAATGTTGCTTCAAGAAAACTACGTATGTTTTTCTTGTTTGGAATAATAATGGTTGACCCTTAGGCATGTGGCTACTAAATTAATGCCGATATCTATGTCTTGCATTTGGTGCAAGGTCTTTTGGATTTTAGAAAGCCTGTGAATCAATTGAGGCATTTTCGTTGCCGCATTATACTCGAAGCTAATGGAGATGATGGTTGGTTGGCTAGATATATATGATCAACAAAATTGACTCTAATCACAACTTATTTGATTTCAACATTCTTTAAATATATAGAATTATTTGCCTCTAATCTAATCTCGATCTATTCGACTTTAATATTAGCTTATTTAATTTAGTCCTTTTAAAATAATGATTGATGTCCATGTATTAAAATACTTAGCCTTTACTAAAAGTTATTATTTTATGAAAATTCCATTGTTTTTAATTGTTTTTCATGCCTCTAGCAAGCACTATTGATGACCTCTATGAGCATGCCAATAGAATCAAACAGGGATTGGCTATGCCTACCGTTACTGCTAAGCAGAACCTTTCTTTCTTCCCCATTACCTAATTTTCAGTTCAAATTAACTAATCAAGAAACGATGCATTGCCCTTGGACTCATATTCGGAGGTGTAATCTACCATTAAACAAACCCTAACAAGCATGAAGCATCAAAGCACATATTAAGTATTTGGTTGTCACATGAGGATAATGAGAACAACTTTAACCAAAATGCTTAAAAGTCCATGACTGAATCAACAAAATTTCAGGTAAGGTGACCCCTGACCATTTTTCAAATCCAAAACACATCCACAAAAGTCATACAGCTAACTTTCCTAAACCTTTTATAACTTCGAAAAGCTAGTCTTTGTCTAGTGCCTTAACAAGTAGTTAATCACGCATAGCCTTATTCTAATGAAATTATGATTAAATCCAATGATACATGTTTGCTTCCTTTTCATCAATGTTCACATCAATCATATATTTCTACTTTCTTTATATCAATGTTGGCCCCAAGTGCATGCTTGGTTATGATGCCTCTCATCCTTTTCTAGGCTGTTAATGGTTAGGGGTTTCAATGTGGTGGCCCTAGCCAGCTCTAGAAAGCTTCTCTTCTTCTTTTTTTTCTATAATTTCCTCATCTTAAATTCCTTCATGCTTAGCCTCAATATATGGTTTTCATTTAAAGGTACTAAGTGTAAGGGCCTCTTCATTTTCTTTATGATTGCATCCCACAAGCCTCTATGCCCTATAGTGGTTAGCATGTGTTCTATCTCATTAGACTTTGTGTACCCTTTAACCAAAATCTAATTTTCTATAAAAACTTGTGATATCAAGTTGGTCCCATTGTTGGCAACTAGATTTTATTATGTATATTTAAGCACCCTTTCCAACTGTAACATCTCATCTGTCCAATTTCTTTTGGGGGAAACTTTTGGGTATGCATGCAGAGGTTGGGAACGAGATGTACTTAATTTATTTAGTCACTAGGCATTTCCCTTTAATTATTTAATTTCCACTTAAGCTTGAGAACTCACTTCATAACATGGCTATAAATAATGGTGATTTTTGCATGTCTATTTAGTACTTTGTTTGTTCAAGATTTCTACATATATCAGACATTGAGTAGTTCAATCTCTCAGAGGTAACTTTGAGGTCCCAGCTTGCATGGATTCACATTTCAGTCCAAGCCCTTCAGAGGCACATCCTGAGACAATGGATTTTCTTTCCAAGGCATGGTGTAACTTTGCAGTACAAGCATTCCAACCAGAGCAGCAAGACCAATCTGTGGTTCTGTTAGATGATCCAATTATGAAGTTTGAGAGCGACAACACGATGACGCCTTACATGGTAGGTTGAATTAATTGCTAGGGTTGATTTCAATTATATGAAACTTTCAGTTTTTTATTTAGTAGACTAGGAGAAGAAAATTGAATTATTTTGCAACTCTCAGAAGTTGGACCAGGGTGAAAAGGTGGATGATGCAGACCTCAAGCCTCCACCACCATGGAAATCCAATGATGTAAAGGTAAACACAACCGTATATATACAGATAGTAATGCTCTTTACCAGATGTCAAACATATTATATTGCCAAACTAGGAATCTAGACCACATTATAATAAGGATGCATTCGATCAATGGTCTAGATTAACAGTTTGACAGCATAACATATCAGATTAACAAGCAAAAAAAAATTCCCTTACTGATACATCCTTCTAATTAAATATCAAATACCCAAATTTAGGCATAACATACTGTCTTCCCTGTTTCATTAGTCATGGATATGGATGCAACAAGCCATGCATCCAGAATTGAACTACAACAGCTACTTCCAGAAAAAATGGGTAAGTAAGTATTCATACTCTCTATCATGCACAACATGTTTCTCTATATGCTACAAAAAAATTTGTGCTGTCCAGAAAAATCATTTAAATTGCTCTATGCAGATGTCATGGAAGATAGTGCCATTTAAGAATATCTCAATCAAGAAGTGGCTGAAAGAGATTAAGCATAGGCGAAAAGAAGAACACAGGTTACAAAGAGCTGAAGTACATGCAGCAATATCTATGGCGGGTGTAGCGGCTGCGCTTGCTGTTATTGCAGCTGAGAATTCAGACAAAAATGGGTCAAGCACTGACAAGGAAGCTGCAGTGGCTTCTGCAGCTGCCCTGGTGGCGGCACAGTGTGCAAAAGTTGCAGAAGCAATGGGGGCAAAGAAGGAGCAGCTCAGCAGTGTAATAGGTTCAGCCATGAGTAGTACAAGAGCAAGTGACATCTTAACTCTCACAGCTGCAGCTACAACATGTAAATATCCCATCCTTCTCAAGCTTGGTTTAATGCATAAATAAGTAACATTTGAGCTTGTCTCTAACAGGAGAGCCATGTCATTAAAGTAATAAATAAATAAAAAGTTTCAGAAGATTGCATATCCCATCATTCTCTATCAACTTTAGATTACGGTCCTTAAAGGAGATGTATACTGTTAGATCAGATATAGGAGGCTGATCAAATGTATGGTAGATTAAATACATCTTAACCATCCATATCTGGTCTAACAGTTGCGAAAGCAGCGAAACAGGTTCTTAAATATTAAAAAGAAATCTCAATCATATATTGGGCTGTTTAATACAGTCCCAGGTAAATATAGTATTGTCCTCTAAACAAATCTTTTGTGTGCATGTGTGTGTGCAAAACATTTAGCATTAAAAGGAGCAGATACACTTAAAGCAAGATCAGGATGCATGAATAGACTAAATGGGAGTGCACCCGTGCTGCCCATTGATGACAACCATGAGGCTGACTTCGACTTTGAGAAGTCTAGATCATTGCTTGCAATGGGTGCCCACCTCAGCATTGAAACACCAGATGGTTTGTACTCCAGTTTTAGCTTAATTAACTCTTTTTCTGTTTTTCTAATTTTACTGCATCTGGACTGTCCAAGGAGAGGGTCGCAAAGCTTTCCTGGGCTTTGATTTCTAAGCCCTACTCTACTCGGTTTTACTAATTGCTATGCTAATTGAAATTATGTATTTTCAGGGAAGTACATGGTTAGATCAGTGTCCGTGATCCTGAGCAGTGAAGCCAAGGTCTGAATAACATGCAAAACTTGTTCACAGTAATTTTGTCAATGTGTGTAGTAAAAGCATGCCCTACTTGTGTGTTTAACAAAAACCTTGGTTTAACCTTCAAATCTTAATTCAACTTTATAGGTTGTGCTCAAAATAAGGAAGCTCAGTCTGTTGAAAAACAAGAAGGAAAGTAAGCCATCCCCCCTATTTCATCTTCTACAATGCAGTAAATAGAAAATGCTAATAGAACCTAACTTTTTTCCCGATATTTTTCCCAACTCTCTTACATAGGTGGGTCCCACATGGGTCCCACATTATCATGAGTCAAATCT
The DNA here is from genome assembly GCA_003254885.1 of Purshia tridentata. Lineage (NCBI taxonomy): Eukaryota > Viridiplantae > Streptophyta > Magnoliopsida > Rosales > Rosaceae > Purshia > Purshia tridentata. The sequence goes on along the minus strand of QANT01004019.1, from coordinate 6,356 downwards.
TGTGAGAGTAAGGAAGAAAGCCGGGAAAAGAAATGAACTCCATACCATTTCCATGGTAAATAGTAATTGTTTTCATTAGGACTAGTCACATTAAAGAGACAGACAATTTAATTAGTGAGCAATGAATCTGTGTTTTGTTCAGGTATCATAGTGGACATGCATGCAGAGCTGTATAAAGACTCAGAGGCAGGTGAGAGTGGTACAGGTTATCTGGTCGTGTTAACGACGAGTAGGGGGACATTCAAGCTAGACATGGCAGATGACTATCAAACTTACAGGACATGGGCCACAACCATTAGCCATATGCTCATGCTCTCTACTTCATTGTCAAATTACCACCTTGAATTCTACAAAAAGTAATCTATTACTATGATGAATATGTTGCACCCCTGTGCATATTTGTCCTCTATTTATGTAATTATCACAAATCAATTCACAATTTGCGATTAAATCATTGTTGCTATAACAACAAGCTGATATCTTCACAAAGCAGAGAGAGACCGTCACAACAAATTAACAGATACTAAAGATAGGGAAGAATTATGTGATTTGTTAAAAAAAAAAAAAAAAAAAAAAAAAAAAAGAAAGAACAAGAGAAGAATAATTCTAGGAAGAAATTAAAAATATAGAAAAGTGGCTTATTTGCGAAGCACTCAATAAACTAGTCTTAAAAGTAGCATACAAACTATACAACAAGTGTATGACTACTATACAACAGTTAAAATGAGAGTGTGAGACCCACTTGTATAGGTAGGTCTCATCTCTATTTGAGATGTTGTCTACAATGTGGTCTAAAATTGAGATCATATTACTCATATAACTATGACAAGTTCAGCACATATGCATTTGAGTCAATTACCATGGCTCAGATGTGTGCTTGCTCCCAGAAAATTACACAGTTTTACAACAAAAGACATAACCTAATATTTTTTTTTTTTTTTTTTTTTTTGGCCAGGATAACCTAATATCTTAATGAGATGGAAAAAATTATGAATGATCAAGGCAAGTCACATTAAACTTCTCTTTATGACTCAGTGACTTTACCAGTACAAGAGACTGACAGCAGTGAAGATTGAAAATCTAAGCGTTGAGTGAGCCATCTTTTCCTTTTGTGTGTGACAAGCAGTCCTTCCCCATGATTACTATATTTCGAGGACATTTGTAGTAATGATGATCAAGAAGAATTTATAGAGTTCCTCTCACTTGGGACAATGTTACAGAATTGAGAAATGCTATCTACCTTTCCAATCTACCTTCTCCACTGACCTTCTTCTCTATTATTCTCTTTCACAATATAAATTCATGATCGGAACCATTTATTTTCTAAACCATTATGAAGATTATCTGTGCAAAAAATCAACCAAATTAGACATCGTTTAATTATGTAATTATGATCAAATAAACAAACGGTTTTAATTATAATTTGATTCAGTGTTTTTTTTATAACAATTACATGACCAAACAATTTTTTATGTAGTTGATTTTTTGCAAAGATGATCTTCAAAGAATGATCTAAAAATTGAACGGTTCCAATCATTAAAATGCACTGCAAAATGAGAAATATAAAGGAGAAGGTTGATGGAGAAGCTGGATAGCATCCCCTTCCAGAATTTATAGACTACAATAGGTGCTATCCTCAATATTTTATTTCATTAGAAAAATATTTTCATTAATCTTGTAAGGCTGTACTTTCATCATTATCCAATTTGTAAAAGAAAATAATATTCCTCAAATGGCAGTGGAAGGGAAGATGGGAAGGAGTATCAAATTTTATTTGTATTAAATTTAACTTTTAATACCTTAAAATTAACAATATCTACCTTTCTCTTCAAAAAATTTAAATTCCTTGCAACATTCCTATATATTGATCTATTATGAAGTTCTGTTTTGTAGAACCATGAATTGAGTTTTTTTATGGGGGTTTAAATTGATATCGTTTTTAATTGGCACAACCTGTAAAGGTTGCCCTTTGTTTAGCATCATGGATATATGAATCACCCATCACAGCATACATATACAAACAAAAACTCAAAAAAGAATAATAATGACTCAATAGAAAATTTCCAAGGTTAATTGATGGAAAAAAATTTTGACATACTAATTGACGGTCTGAAGTAGGAATCTGCTGAGGCACGTACCCAACTAACCCAAGCTCTGGGGATTCACTCCATTCATCAAGACCTTTCCAGTTCATCCTATATGAGTGATGCTACCATTTGTATAAACAATAATCAGTGGCCTGTCAAAACATATACAACAACTGATGCTTGAAGATCACGGTCCACTTTGAAGTGAGCATGGAAAAACCTTTTTATCTGTCATCATAAGCCAGATAAATAAGTTTTAGTGCTACCACGGAAAGCAATTTAAGAGATTACTTTGTTTTTTGGCTGAAATGAAAAACTTAACAGTAGTTATTCTGAGTCTTAGCATGTACCTCTTTGAAAGAATGTGAGATTAGAAAATCCTTCAACAATTTTTCTTCTGCTTCAAATAATACAATATGACTAGGCAAAGACCAATTTTTTGCAAATTCTGATGCAAAACCAACAGGATCCATCATGAATTTGTCTGATTCATCTGGGATTCCTTTCTCTTCGCTGTTGACAAATTTTGGAATGTACAAATTACAAATCAATTGCATGAAAAGCTGCAGGGAAAGAAAAACAATTCCAGCCAAACTGCCAAAGTTCAAACCTTGGTGAGCAGTCTAGGAACCGCATTGGAAGGTTGTGATGCACGGTAGAGTAGTAAGGTGTGGCATGGCAAGGCATTAGAAATAGTATATTTGCTACTTTTCCTTCAAGCACTTCTTTGGATAGATAGTATGTAACATCCTCAGTTCCTCTCTGTCTAGCAAGTTCAAAAGTATCAGCCAAAAGAAAATTACTATGATAGAAAAATTCAGACGAAATTTTTCCTTTTAATACTTTATCAGAAGAATATAGGGAATCCTATCCCTTTGGAATAGATAATGAAAACATTAATCAAAGTAAACTCTAGCATTTAAGTTGAGTACTTGCGAACGAACAATTAAAAGCTACCCATATTTGCATTTATCAAAGAGCAAAATGATGTACCTGATGAACCAAACTCATGTATAAGGCCATTGGAATATTGGTAGCAAGCAAGAAAAAGATGGCCAATTGCATTTTTGCAGGGCATTTACTATGGTTATTTGATGATTCTTTCCTTTTACCATTTCCAGAAACTGATGTTCTTAATGCAGCTAATGAATATCCAGAGAATATCAAAGCTATAGGAAGCACAGGCAGAACAAACCTGTAACTCGGAGTAAATTTAAAGGAGTCTTAGTTGTGAATAGAACAAAATATCAATAGCCACTTTTAATTGTGTAAACTCATATAACAGATAATTGAAGAGGTACCTGAACTCTTTGTGGCCCAATACGCTATAGAGTCCCAAAACCCATGCAATAAGGCCAGAAAGCTTCCATTCTTTGGACTGCATGATGCCAGCTATAGAAAATGGTAAGAAAGAGAAGATCATGACTAGAAATCCCTGAGTGAAGTACCAGTGCCATGGGTGAGTTCCATAATAATCTCCACCAGAAGAAAAAAAATTGTATCTTAGAAAATTAAGAGGTACTAAGATCCACGAGCCATACATCATACGATCCAATAAAAATGTAAGCCCAAGCACCAGGACCCTGAAACCAAAGGTCAACAGAGTAAATAGAATAATATTATATGAATTCCACTATGCAAAATACACACTCACTAACATGAATACTTGAGCAAGTTCTGTAAGGGCTTACACGATTCATCAAAAAAATATATAACTATGCACTAGGGTTACAGAAACTTTTCAGATGTCACTTAACTAATGAGATTAAATATGGCAATTACAAAAATGAAATAGGACATGAACATTTTACAAATTATTTTAACAATCATGGTAAAACTCATTCCAGAGAAAATATATAAGGTCAAGACTCAAGACTGACTTTATGTGCCACCCTGCTGGCAATAGCTTTCTCTCAGAAAATACTTCTCTCAAATCAAATTAATTAATTCACCAGTCCACTACACCAAAAAAAAAAAACAAAAAAAAAAGGAGAGCAAACAGTAAAATAGAAAGCACTACGAGAATCACTTAAGTAGTCTAAAAGCATGAACAATTTACAAGAAAATCCTTGGAAATTTAAGCGCTTGTGTAAGACATGTATTCAGAGGACGAACTAAATACCTACCCAATAGGAGCCACCTCCAGAAAAATAAATCTCAGTGGATCACGTGTCACAAATAGCTCAAGAAGACCAACATACAGCCATATGATAGCACTTGTTGGTCGAATAGCACAAGCTAATGCAGCAATAATCAAACCCCACTTCCTTGATTCCAAGGGAAGTTTGCTGGAAGGAGGCCTAATGGAGGGCCAATAGTACAGGCTCACAAGGGTAAGAACAGTCTCCAAACTATTTGATAATGTTCGAGTGAGAGAGAAAAACATGAACCAATTTGTCAATTGTGAAAAGAGCTGCGACTGAGTTAAGTACATATTCGACCACAAGAAACTTCATGCTTACAATAGTGTTGTCTGTCAGTAATTGTAATTGAATGTGACTATTAGATGTAAACATAGAGTTGGATATAAATCTTATCATTCAATGAATAAAGAACCCCTAATACAAAAGGATACAGCCCATTTTCCAACGCAATCACCAAAGAGGATGACAGAGAGTTTATACAAGTATAAATCGCCAAATGCAGAAAATATGGACTGAAACAACCGTGGAGACTTGACCTACATGACATAGAACACAGATAATCACAAAAACTTCAAAAGACAAAAAGGAGAGCAACAATTAATTTATGCATCTGAAGTTTGATTTCATTTTAGGATGAAATGTAAGCAACAAGAAACCAATGGAAAATTGGGAACCTTTCTAGAATTATCAATTCAAATCGAAAAGCTTGTTTTAGTCTTTCTGAATCACTCAACGGAAACATTTCATAATAGCTCATTTAAATTTCTAGAAACAGCCAGAAAGATAATGTAACGCACAAAATCAAAGGAAAATTATTTTGACAGGTATAACTAAATATTTAAAAAAGCCAGACTTGACTAATATACTTATTATCACCCATGGAACAGGACTTTCTTATGAATCACTTACATGCATTACGCACCAATATCCTTCATTCTATTTACTGTCAGATACTAATGTCAAAGATAGATTAATATCGAAGCCAATATTACACAAATAATTAAGCAGAGTTTTTCTTGCTTTAAAGAAGATTGTTTTGTAAGAAATTAGTTCATAACTTCTTTTATAAGCTCCTAGATTTCTACAAATGAGGCTTCCACTTTGTATAACAACCTTGGGACTCGGAAGTGATTTTTTCAGTAATGCATCTATCTAATGTTCATTTGATTAATTAGCAACAAGAATGAGTTTCTCTCCATTAGTCAGTCCAACATACAGTTCATTGGTACCAACTCTTTCCTTACACATTAATGTACCTAATTTGCAACAACATACATTATTGTCTAATGAAGACATACAATATGTGTAATTACAAAGCCATTACCATGAGCAATGGGGTGTCAAGACCCAACAAGGCGAGCACTTTGTAAAGGGAGGCAAAGAGCAAAGGATGTAAGTAACTACGAATTCCCTTTTTCCACTCCCACGTCAAATGGCCATACCTGCCATTCAGAAAACAGGAAAAGCAATAAAAACAAAATCCCATTTCAGGATTTGCTTGGTTACCTTTTTAAAACAACAATTTGCAACGAAATTAGTGTTACCCGAAAGTGATGTGGTGTGCAACTTCAAGGGTTTGCCAGTGCTCATCTGGATTGAAATAGGTCTGAACCAACAGAGCATTTGCTATTCGAAAGGCCAAGCAGAGGGCATAGACTTTCTTGGTTGAGCCTAGCAGATCGAACTGTGGGGCTTTCTTTTGTTGTGGGTCTGATTTTGAATGAATTGGGTCTTGGGTTGCGTCTGTCTCTGTTGATGTTGAAGCAGCAAAACTCTGTCTTTGCCTCATTGCGTCTGCAAATCGCTCTGTAAGATTTGTGAATAAGGCAACGGAAATTTTACGTATGCCCCGCCATTTTCTTTTCTTACCCGGACCACAGAGGACATTTTATATTTGAAAAAGATTTTTTTTTATAAGTCCATTTGTACCCTTTTACTATTTATTAAGTCCAAGTAAGAAAGCACATGTCGGCTTACTTTTTAAAAATCAGGTACTATAGTACTTTTGAAACTTGTTATTATTAAACTATAACAATTTTTACTTTGTAAAAAAACTTTAAAAAAAATAATTTATATAAAATTTACATATTTTTTTGTATAAACCCATAAAAAATAGCATAAAACA
>QANT01004018.1:0-21683 GCA_003254885.1 Purshia tridentata | reverse complement strand
ATATTGTAGAGACAGGGCCGGCCTTGAAGGAGTGCACGGAGTGCGACAGCCTAGGGCCCACAAAATTTATATTATATATATATATTTAAATACAAAAAATAATTATACTATAAAAAAATAAATAAAGAATTATCTATATTGATAGCTCTATTTATCTATTTTAAGGTCCAACGGAAGCCCAAAAAATAAAAAAATTTAAAAAGTTTAGAGTAATCAGAAAAGAGACCCAAAAGAGTAAAGACTTGGTTAATTGGTTTTTGGGAATTGGGATTGGGGATTTAACTCTATTCTCTAGAGAAAATAAACCTTTAGCATTTAGAAGAGCCTAGAGGTAGAAGATTAATGAATTAACTAATTAAGGAAGGGCAGAAGCCATAAAGGCAAGAGCTAAGAGAAATACCTTCATCTGCTTGAGGAAAGAGGCTTTTGGCTTTATGCCTTCTATTTTTTCTTTTGACAGACCAATGAGTGGTGAGCACTTTTAGATTTTTAGTGGAGGAAATTTTAATCACAATCTAACAGAGGAAATTAAAAAATTCGATCTTCAATTAAAGGAGCTGGATACAAGATATTCAGGTATTGTTGATTCTAAATTTTGTTAATGAAATATTGATTTCAAATTTTCAATTGTCAATTGTTTTGCAAAAAAAATTTGTTTTTCGTACAATTAAATTTAAGGGCCTAATTTAGATTTTCACTCCTAGGCCCTCCAAAAGTTAGGACCAGCCTGTGTAGAGAGAAGGGAATGATGGGAGAAAAAGACAGAGATGGAGAGAGAGAAAGAGAAAGAGAGAGGAATAGAGGAGAGATGGAGAGAGATGAGTAATCTGCACCTTCACATCCAACCTCCTTGGTACGGATGGGGCTGGGTGGGGAGGGGATGCCATATGCACCTCCTCTTCTTTTGGTTTTTTCTTGGTTTTTTTAGTTTTAATTTTTTAATAGAAAATGACAATTTTAACCACTAAAAAAAGTCACGTGACTATAACATGGTCTTTTTTTAACAAAAGTCTTGACAGAAGTGATAAGTTGTCCCATATTAATACAAACTATTAATTAATGTTCTTTAATATAATCATCTGTGTTATAAAATAGAATTAACTCTAAAGGATGTGTCTTATTTAAAAAATTTTTCTTTATTCATAATTATTGAAGTGTCTCTCAAGTCTCAAGGAATTAATTTCACTTAATCATATGCGTGATGATAATGACAACATTAGTCCTTCAAAATATTTTCCTTTCAAGTGAAACAGACAATGACCAGAGTTAGTAATTTCAAGATAATGTACAGATCATTTCCTTTTGGGTAATTAGGGAAATTGTTATTACCCATTCCATTTCTTCTTAATTATTATTAGTAAGTTACAGGCATATCAATAATAAAGTTGAAGTATTTGATTTACAAGTTCTAACACATAACATCTCTCTTTTATTGCATTAGAGGAAATGAAACCCAGATGAAACCCTTTTACACAGTTCCTTCTATTAAAGAAGTAGACAATCCTTCAGAGTTCAGACCAAAAAAGAACTAGACAATACTGCAATAGAGGATTATTTTATGACATTTTCACCATATCCAAAAGCAATAAGAAAAGAGTGAATGAATTATGATAGAAATTGGAGGACAAAAGTGTGAAATCAATTGGGCAGAATCGAGAATTTCAGAATACGGATATTGTGAGTGGGCCCCAATGATGGGAATTTCAGAAACAAAGTAACAAACTCCCAGCTGTGTAAGGCAAATTGGAAATCCCTCTTTGAGAGAGAAAGAAAGAACAAACAAAGAATGAATTTGCAGTTTCATTCCCTTCTCCCTCTCTCTCTCTCTCTCATAAATTCCATCTCTTCCTCCATTTCTTGATTTTGTGAACAAAGAAGTTGTTCTGATTTGGGGCTCAATCAATTCTGATACAAAAGGTTAAGGGCTTTTAACTTTAAGGCTTATTGTATATAATATGAACTTATTTTTTTGTTGGGGGACTAATTAGTTTTCTGCTTTTCACATCTCCATGTGCTTGTGTTTTAAACTTTTTTGGTTTCTGTAAATTAATGGTGCAGAGACAAAAAAAGACCCATAAAAGCCAAAAGGCAAAAATGTACGAAGAAGACTCTGCAAGTGGCTGCAACTTTGATCCCAATAACTCATCCATGCCAGAATCAGCAGAAACTGTGCTCAACATCAACTCTTCTCTGGTCCCACCCCCACAACAACTCATGCCAGACACAACCCACAACAATAACAGCTTGGCTCATGTTGAGGAGAACTTGAGGCTTTTCATGGAGGAGCTCTCTTACCATCACCGCCATGGCCAGCACAACAACAACAACTACCCTCATCAAGAGGATGATACTGCGATAGAAATTGAGCTTCAGAATGAGCTGGGTTTCAATATGGACCACAACTCATTCAACACTTGCAGTGACAATAACAACAAAAATACTACCCATTTGGTATCCTACGAGCAAACCCCCAACTGGGACATTGATGGTCTACACCATGAATGTCCAGATCCTCACCCTCCACCAACACCTGACCTTCTCAACCTTTTGCACTTGCCCAGATGCTCACCCTCCTCTGTGCTCCCAAACTCATCCATCTCCTTCACACACCCCAACCCCAAAACCGCGAATTTCGCCAACTCATTGGGTTTTCTCGGAGACCTCCCCACCGCAGGGGTGGACACCCTGGCGGGGACAGTGTCTTCGGTTCCCTATGACCCACTGTTCCATCTGAACCTGCCTCCACAGCCCCCATTTTTGAGGGAATTAATGCTTCAGTCTTTGCCAAATGGGTCCTTGTTTAGTAATGGTGGGGATGAGAGAGAGGGGAGTGGAGTGTTGGAATTCTCCAGGGAAATGGGTCCTACAAGGAGAGGAAGGGGTGGCAAAGCGAAGGGGACCAAACACTCTACCACTGAGCAAGACAGGAGAATCCAGTTGAATGGCAAGTTCACAGCCCTGAGGAATATGGTTCCAAACCCACAAAAGGTATATATATAGATCTCAATCACAACAAAATATGTTACTGAATATGATTAATTTCACCATGAAACCCCTTCAATTCTTTGTTTTACAGTTTTAATTGGTTACCCATTTTGATTTCTTGAATCACAAGTCATGTGAATATTGGGTTCAATTTTGTTATGCCTGCAGCTTGGTAGTTTCACAATTTTTCTCTGTTTTATCTTTTTTTGGAGATTAATAATCATTTTGCTTATTAATGCTATTCTGGGTAAAGCCTGATAAAGCATCTATTGTGGGAGATGCCATTGATTACATCAAAGAGCTTCGGAGGACAGTGGACGAGCTGAAACTGCTGGTGGAGAAGAAAAGATGTGGAAGGGAATGGAGCAAGAGGCACAAGACTGAAGAGGGTGCCGGCACCAGAGACGATGAGAGCTGCAACATGAAGCCTCTTGGTGACCCTCATGACCATGACCAGTCCTACGACAATGGGGTTCTGAGGAGTTCGTGGCTTCAGAGGAAGTCCAAAGACACAGAGGTCGACGTCCGCATCATTGATGATGAAGTTACCATCAAACTGGTCCAGAAGAAGAAGATCAATCTGTTGCTGTTTGTTTCCAAGCTTCTTGATGAGCTGCAGCTTGATATTCACCATGTTGCTGGTGGCCACATTGGCAATTCCTACAGCTTTTTGTTCAACACCAAGGTATTGGTGCTAAAATTTATATGGATTTTTAATTGGTTCATTTTTTCATAGAAGTGGTGATCATCTGGTTTTTAATTCTATATATGGGTTTTCTTTTAATGTTGCAGATGTATGAAGGGTCTTGTTTGTATGCAAGTGCTATAGCCAGCAAGTTCATTGAGGTTCTGGACAGACAATATGCAGCAATTCCACCACCTACCAGTAGTTACTAGAAAGGAAGGCAGGAGATATAATCTTTCTTTCTTTGGACTAATACCAAGTCTTTTAATTTTTTTTCTTATATATGTTGATACTTTATTTTTTAAATATATATGATGCTGATGAATACAAATTAAAAGTAGACATTAGTGTTGGTTTGACAGAATTACCATGAAATTATAGAAATATATATGACTCATTACTGGGATTATTTATAAAACATGGATGGTTTTGGTCACTTTAATTACTATGGTCTATTGGTTTTGGTTTTGGTTCTGGTTCTTTTGTATAAATTAGAAATCATTTGAAACGTTTGAGCTAGTTGAAGTAACTTTGCAGGGTTTTGACCCAAAAGAACAAAGAAAACTTTGCAGGGTGATTCCTTTTTCTTTTCTTTTTTTCTTTTGCTTCTTTTCTTTTTGGTGGGATTAAACTTTAAAGGGTTCTCTTTTGGACAAAGATATCTTTGGTGGAGTCAAACATAGTTGGACACTTGGACCAAATCAGCTAATTCCATTTCCAACCCTGTCATATCGGTAAAGGGAAGTAAATGTGGAAATTGATCGTTTGTCCCTCTGCCATGTCATGCCTTGTTAGGACAATCATTTTGATTTGTGATTGAAACCACTGCAACACTCAGAATCATAAAGTTACTATCCTGCTCAATATTATAGATGAAAACGAAAAACTTTTTTCTAAAAGAATATCAAACGAGGGCAAGTTTTGTTATTATTTGCATTCAAAGTAGTAAGTAGAAGTCTTCTGGCCAAAAAAAAAAGTAGTAATTAAGAAGTAGTACCACCTCTCTATTATATATACAAAGGCAGTTGATTGTATATACCTATGACTACAATAGGAGTTTGAGACTTCCAAAGTTATCAGAAATGTTCTCTTATCAGATAATTTTGCCACAGTAAAATGTTTATATTACCAGATTTACTTGAGACTTGTTAACAGAAATTAAGTGATGAACTTACCAGTTTCTATGTTGAAAATGTACTTTCTTATGTTTTTGTAATTGATTATCTACAATTTTTCTACTAATGTAATAAAAGAAGACTCAGATGTTTTTGATTACTTTTCCTGAGGAGAAATATGTGTTTTACTAAACTATTAATTGATCGGAAGTAACCCTTCTTAAGATGACATTGACAGAGTATTGGTCATTGCAGCATGCATGCTTGTGTTTTGAGTAAATATCCCACAAATAAATTTGTAGAAATGAGTTTATAATTATTGATTAATTAAAGACATTTAAAGAAGAAGCATCACTCAAAGAGAGCAGCTAGTTCTGTAAAGCATAGAAATAGCAGTGAAAACCTCTCTAACAGTAACACTTGCTATATATAGTAAAAAAAAACATTACAGAAAGCTTTAAATACATATATATATGATGAGACATTTAAGTTTGTTCTTCATAACTTGTATGAAATTTTATATAGTAAAGTATATGCATGTAAAAACAATCACATGAAAGAAATTGACCAAATTAAAAGGTAGTTCAAGCTTTTAACTGAAAGAACATAGTTTGAAATGGCGACAATAATGCTCAAACATTTGAAATGGTTTCTGAAAAATAATGATTAATTAATTTATCAAGGTAGTTTGATGTGGCATCTTTCTAATTGTACCTTTAACATCAGTAATTAAAGTAGCCAAAACCATATAATTAAACCCAGAATGAGTCATATAAATATAATATAATATATATTCTGTAATTTCATGATTCTGTCACACCAAGGTTATTGCATGTATTCAACCAACATATATAAGAAAGAAATTAAAGACTTGATATTTTTCCAAGGAAACATGATATCTCATGCCTTCCTAATTAATTAATAACTGGTGAGAGGTGGTGGAATTGCTGCATATTGTCTGTCCAGAACCTCAATCAGCTTGCTGGCTATAGCGTTTGCATACAAACAAGACCCTTCAAACATCTGCAACATTAAAAGCAAAGCCATTTACAATTAAAATCCAGATCACCACCTGTTTGAAAAAGAATTAACCAACTAATTAGGACTGATTGAGCAATAAAATCCACAATGTTAGCACCAACCTTGGTGTTGAACAAGAAGCTGTAGGAATTGCCAATGAGGCCACCAGCAATATGGTGAAGATCCAGCTGCAGCTCTTCAAGAAGCTTGGACACAAAGAACAGCAGATTGATCTTCCTCTTCTGGATCAGTTTGATGGTAACTTCATCATCAATGATGCGGACATCGACCTCTGTGTCCTTGGACTTCCTTTGAAGCCATGAGCTCCTCAGAGACCCATTGTTGTAGGATTGATCATGATCATCACCAAGAGGCTTCATGTTGCAGCTCTCATCGTCTCCAGCGCGGGCACCCTCTTCAGTCTTGCGCCTCTTGCTCCTCTCTCTCCCACATCTTTTCTTCTCCACCAGCAGTTTCAGCTCGTCCACTGTCCTTCGAAGCTCTTCTATGTAATCAATGGCATCTTTCACAATAGATGCTCTATCAGTCTTTGCTCCAATTGTTACACACACAAAAACATACATGCATCAGCAAAATGATTATTAATCCCAAAAAAAAGAGAGAAAAAATTGTGAGACTACCAGACATGGCATATCAAAAGTGGACCAGATTGCATGACTTTTGATTCAAGAAATCAAAATGGGTACCAAGTAAAACTTCGAAACAATGAATATAAGTGGTTCACGATGAAATTAACCAAATTCACATATACCATATAATTTTAAAAAAATGATTATTAAGCCCAAAAAAGGAAAAAAGGGGAGATTGTGTGGAAGGTACTGGCCTACCAAAATTGAACCCAATTACATGACTATTGACTCAAGAAACCAAAATGGGTACCCAATTAAAACTGTCAAAAAATGAATGGAAGTGGTTTCATGATGAAATTAATCGAATTAGTACCATATATTGTGCAGTGATTGTGATCTATATGTGTACCTTGGTTGGGTTTGGAACCAAATCCCTCAAGGCAGCGTACTTGCCATTCCACTCGATTCTCTTAATGCGCTCAGTGGTATAGTGTTTAGTCCCTTTACCATCCCTTGCTCTCCTTAAACCCATTTCCCTGGAGAACTCCAACACTCCATTCACATCTGGGTAAACCCCTCCACTACCCTCCCTCTCATCCCCACCATTACTAAACAAGGACCCACTTCTTGACCCTTGCAAGCTGTACCCATGTGGCAAAGACTGAAGCAATTCCCTGAAAAGTGGTGGCTGTGGAGGCAGGTTCAGATGGAAGAGCGGATCGTAGAGAACCGAAGACGCTGTCCCTGCCGGGGAGTCCACCCCGGCAGGGGGAAGGTCTCCTAGAAACCCCAAAGAGTTGGCGAAATTTGTGGTTTTGGAGTGGTGGTTTGTGAAGGAGATGGAGGAGTTTGGGAGTACAGAGGAGGGTGAGCATCTGGGCAAGTGGAGAAGGTTGAGAAGGTCAGGTGTTGTTGGAGGGTAGGGAGTAGCAGCAGTAGTAGTAATGTCTTGCAATTGATGCTGGTGTTGCATCTCATGAATGTCCCAACTGGGGAGTTGCTCATAGGACAAAAAATGGTTAGCATTATTGTTTTTGTTATTGTCAATATTGTTGTATGAGATGTGGTGGTCCATATTGAACCCCATCTCATTCTGAAGCTCAATTTCCATGGCAGTATCTTCTTGATGAGGGTGGTTGTTGTTGTTGTTGTGGTGCTGGCCATGGTGATGATGGTAAGAAAGCTCTTCCATGGAAAGCCTCAAGTCCTCCTCAACATGAACAAAGACGTTGCTATTGCTGTTGCTGTTGCGGTTTTGAGGTGTCTCTGGCTTGAATTGTGGTGGGGGCAGAGAAGGGTTGTTGATCACAGTTTCAGCTGTCATGGAGTTATTGGGATCAAAGTTGCAGCCACTTGCAGTGTCTTCGTACATTTTTGGACTCTGTCTCTTTCTGCCTTTTGGCTTTTATGAGTTTTTTTTGTCTCTGCACCATTAATTCACATAAACCAAAAGAGATTAAACACAAGCGCATGGATATATTGAAAAGCATCATAATTAGTCCCATATATATACACAAATATCATGAGCCTTGAAGACCTTTTCTTACCCAACGTTTTTTATCAGAATTGGTAAATTGGTAGCCCCAAAGCAAAAGAGCTTTGTTCACAAAATCAAATACTGGAGGGGGAGAGAGAGAGGGGGTAGGAGAAGGGATTGAAACTGCAAATTCTTTTATTTGTTTCTTTCTCAAGGGATTTCCAATTTGCCACAGCAGCACAGCTGGGAGTTTGTTACTGAGATTCCCATAATTGGGGCCCACTCACAATCTTCATAATCTGAAATTCTTGATTTTTCACCTTCGTCCTTCTATTATTCCTTAATTAAGTTATTTTTCTTTACATTTTTATTGTTGTTCCTTTTTGTATAAGTAATGTTAGGTGTCCCACATTTTTTTTATCAATGTGTACGACCATTTTAGTAGAGGTGAAGCTCATCTATAGAAATGGGTACTTTTAATTTGAAAAATTAAAAATTTTGACTTTTTAATTTTCTCAATTGAGGAATTTTCTGTTTAAATTTATATTTTTATAGCACCATGTAAAGTCTTTTTTGAAGGTAAAATGGTCTCCTTCATTTAAACCTTACCATTTTTCCCTATGCATGATTTTTTTTTCCTTTATTTCTCGCTAAATTTGGATGAGAAATGTATACATTGACGGAAAGTTCTCAATTAGACAAATTGAAAAAGTCAGTCCTTAATTTTCTAAATTAGAAGTCTGAGAAGCAAATTGAATCAACTGATACAAGTATAATAGTCAGGTTCTTCAGGGAAGCAAAATGGCTATTTACTCTTTTATCTTTATGCTAGTATCTAGTTCTTTTAACAAAATAACTTAAGAAATCATGAACTCAAATGTTCTATGTTAAAACCTATAAAATACTCGAAGTTTTATATATTATCAATATTAGTAAATATAATTTATGATTACTTGAGAAGGAGCATTTGGGGTTAACTCAAGTGATGAAGGTGAGTGGAATAAAGATTAAAATTAGGCTAAATTCATGATTTGATTTCCTTCAATGTACTAAAATAATACTTTAAGATTAGGTCTATCTATTACCCCAAACGATATATATAATACTCTGTGGGCATTCTCTTGAAATTACTAACTTGTTCATGGTCCGTTTCTGACGTAGCGGAAATAACAAAGGAATTACCAGCATAATCCTAGCAAAGATAAAATTCTGGAATCCACCAAGAAAGATGAGAAAACTCAAATTTATTGGAAAATTATCAAAAGTACCAAAACAACTTAAGAAAATTCTTAAATATGTTTTTGGAAACCTTAGGTCAAAACAAGCATATAAATAAAGCCCATGAGCCAAAAGGAACCCAAATAAAGTAAAGACGAAAATAAATAAAATACTTCAAAACTTTAAACGCAGTTTTGAGGCCCTAAACGACCTCGGATGACCGAAAAACCCTATTAATTATAGCATTAGCTATGTGTTGCAATCTTGGCGTGATTCCCTTCGATTTGATATATAAATCGACCATATTCAGACTCAAAAACCCCTCCAAATGAACGGTAAAATTCAGTTTTTACCTTTTCGTGAGTTTCGGCGCTCCAACTGCTCTTCGAACCTCACGGCCAGCTGCTCTACATCAGTTTCACTTGAAAAGAATATGTTTTGGCAAGGACTAAACAAAACACTGTCTCATTGACCATAGTTTCCTGGGGCATAACAATAGAGTTATGATCCTAATCTTCATTCCTCGCCAGCCTTTAAGCCCCATTTCGATGAAAAATAAAAAATACACCCATCAACCATGGAATAAAGAAAAAGACCTCAAACTCCCTATCATGCATTCAACATTCCATATTAATGTCAATAATCAATTCAGTAAAAAAATCATAGACTTTGAAAACCTATATAATTAACCCATCATTACCAACATTGAAATAGTTCTTGGTGCACTAATTAATATTATTAATTATGCCAATGTTATGAAATAATAGTAACTGTAGAAACTGAAAGAACAGAAAGAAAAAAATACAACCCATATGATCCAAATCATGCTAACTAGAGAATTACCACAAGCCAAAAACCGACCAAGCAAGTTCATGCTTTTTATAAGTTATAGCAAAGGGAATCAAATCTTTCACCTATTACAATTCTAATTTATTACTCAACTTTTTCTTGACTAAAGCAATTTTAAGTTTTTTTATATCAGACAGAATCAAATCTTTAACCTTTTTTTGAAACACACAAATTTTAACTTTTAACTCAAAAAGAAATAAAGATAAATTTATTTTTTAATTTTAAAAAATGAGATTCGAACTTAAAACATCTTCCAACATTAAGCTAATATCCACTAGACTACAAACTAATTGGTAAAAAGAATATTTAACTCAAACTATATGGACTTACCAATAATGGATACTAAGATGTTCTTCAATTGCAACAATTTATAAAAAATACATGATTAAAATTAAATGATAAAGGACCAAAAATTAATCCTCCTCGGAACCCTACTCATAGAGACATTATGTCCTGACATGCGACATAGTACTGTCTTTGTTGATCATGTCTTGTACCATCTGTTTATTATACATGGGGTCCACATGTGAATCACACATCTATTACTATTACAGAGAGAGCAGTAGAAAACATGAATGGAGGAATGGTACACCCAATCTTTTTTTTCTTATGGGTAGGTCAGGTGTACCAATATTTGTGTCACCCGGCGTAACACTAGCAGTTAAAGGAGGGTTTGGGATTGCAGAATGCAAAATCACGCAAATTGTGATTATTCTCCTTGGAGTGAGTTTAGGTAGGAGCTGTATTTTTAATCCACTGGTAGTTACAGAGTTTGTGTGGACCCCACTTCTTACCTCTCCATGCAAACCGCCAGCCCAAACTAACCATCGTAACCGTTTTAGCGCTCAACAAGAAGATGAATTTTAAATTTTTCTTTCATTTTCATTAATTAATAGCAAATAACATCGGTATATTCCAGGGAATTTAAATTAACAACATCAACATGTTAGATACTTTGATATCTAAACATTTAGATCCGAACTAATCTGGCAATGTATGTATTTATACTTTGTTATTGAATCTACTTATATATGTTATAAGATGTAAGTATTAATTAATATTAAATCTTCAAAATTTAAATTCGTCGTTCACCCATATTATAACATGTGAATTAGTAACATTACCTAATGGTGTTACGGTTCCAAACTTAAAAAATAATTTGAAAATTTTAGTAAATTAAGGTATTAATTTTTATCTGCAAATATTGCCTTAAATTTTTAAGGTGTCAAATGGATATTAGATTTTTTTTTTTCACTTATAGCCTTTAAATATTAGGTCGATATGTTGTTAATATCAGCAGAACTTTTTTATTTATTTTTTCATTCATTTTTATTTTTGTGGAGCACGCCCTGCTTCCCTGGAAAGTAGTACTGTATGTTTTGCTAAGAATAGTAATAGCCAAAACTGCAAAAGCAAAAATGTTGAGGGACAGTTGCTGATGACGCCTCTCTCTCTCTCTCACAAACCCATGTCATAGTATTAGTTCATATCTTGACCGTATCATTACTGGTTCAACTGTCCAACTGTCCAAGCCTTCATTTTTTGGAAAATGACCCAAAATTTCTTTGTTCAATTACTTGTGTCTTGGAAAGAAAAGAATTTATTGTTTTAGTCCTCAATGTTTTTGGTCCCAAACTAAAGTACTTGTTTGAAAACCAAAATGCATAGAATCCAAGTTAGGGTATAAGTACTTCATGCATGTGGGATTTAAGTTTAATGCTGATTTGTTTTGAAGCTTCAATCTTGGTGATTCCTATTAACTGTGGGATTAATTTATGAAGATTTGCCCTCTTCAATCTATTCCATTTTATAAAGGGCAAAGTGCATAAACATGTTTTGTATACCTCCCAAGTCCCAAACTCCACGAAATGATTATATGTAATAATGTTGTTTTAATCTTGAATCTTATGCACATTAAAATGTTAGATAATCACTAATCTCAAAAACTCAAGTCAAGTTAACAAATAATCAAAGAAGGTAACTAGGAGATTTCAAACCCACAAGTTCCCTTGTAACGAAAACTCTAATACCCATTTAACAATTGCTGAATCTCAAAATTTTAAACTATTAGAAAATGAACCAACAATATATATATTTTTGGTGAGCGTGTGACTTTAAAAATTATGATGTTTGTCAATCCAAATTCCAACGTAAAAATCAACACTAAATAAGATATCTTCACTTTTGCATCCAACAATCCAGACATGGGTATATAACAAACAAGAGAAACTTTTCTATGAAACGGTTCCAAAGGCAAACAAAACCAAACAACCAAAAGGGGTATAAATTCTGAGCATTGAGTATTTGAGTTGGACTTGGCAAAAGGCCTCTTTGTCCATGAAAACTAGAACACAAAGTTTGATTGAAAAAGACTACTAGACTATTAAGATTAGCTCTGTTGGTTAAAGGAGTGGATGTTTGTTAACGAAAGGGAATGAAATGGGCAGGTTTGTGGCTGTAGTCACAGAGAACTGTGATTTAATAAAATATAGTTTCCAAAGCTTATGGCACTGAAACACATTTCTTTGATATGGTAATGTCGGATAAGTTGATAATAATTTCCAATTAAACCCAATTCTGCAGGCATCAAACTGTACTCTTTCTTGGAGGCAAGCTAGTTGTGTGGTTCTTTGATTGCCTTCTCCCACTGTCTTGTGGATTAGCAACTAGGGACATGCGTGTAGGTCATCCAACTGCAATAAACAACTAATTAAAAATTGTGCCCTTCGTACCTGTCCAAAATCCAAGGGCTTACTATATACTTGGGTGTTGTTATTCACACCCAAAAATTTAAATGAAAAAGGGTAAAATTGGTATTGTGAGTGTTGGCTGTGGTGATCAAGTTTTTTGGGTGCAAATAGCAACCCATTACCTTCTGTACCCTAGCTTTTCTGTACTTATGGGAAAGCTGAAGCTTGGTTCATCAACTTCATGTTGTATTGGGTAAAATTAGCCCAACAACTCGGGACCATGGACTCCAGAAATATTGTTGCAGCCTATGCTCTACATTAAGCAGTAGACTATCAAACAAATGTGCTTGAACCCTAATAAGAAGGCAACCAAATTGAAACACACCCTTGCAAATTATAAAATTCCAGACTAACATGAAATTTGAAAAACCTAGATGCCGAGATGATTGTCAAAACAAGACAAAATCGGTATCCTGTTTGCTGTTCTATTATGTACATAGAAGACCAAAAAAGCAGCTTATGCATGAGAAAACCTAGATTATAATAAGGCACAGTAGACTAATTAACTACAATTAAAGTTGATTTATCTTGAAAAATACAAGTGAATCCATTACAAGATAAATCTTGAAGTGGAGTGCGGAGTGCAGTTAATAATTACAAGATAAATATTTACATAAGCTTACCTCTTGGTTGACAAAAATGAATAATCAATTTTGATCTTCTTTCTTACCTCTCAGATGCTGCAATATATCCTCACTCTCAAAGCACATGATGTTGAACCGTGGGATCAAGTTGATGTTGCCAGCCGCAACATGCCAACCCTTTTCTTTCTCAATCTATTGGAACAATCTTCTGTTGATATGCCTTAATTACCAAAAAAATGTACTTGTGTGTGCCAAAAGCTCAAAATTCTTTATGTGGCTCATAATCCCTTCCAGCAATTTGTATATGTCTTTACTTCTTTTATGTGATTTGTCACCCTTTCTGAATTCATGAACCACACCATCTAGTTCTATTGAACTACACCCAGGAGTTTTCTTCATGTTCTTTCCTTTCATTGCCCTTCTCAACTTCACTGCATCCCTCCATCTATTTGCAGAGGAATATATGTTTGACATAAGCACATAAGTGCCATCTCTCTCTGGCTCGACCTCCATTAGTTTTTTCACCACACATTCTGCAAGCTCTACTTTCCCATGGATCCTACAGGCTCCCAATAGGGCACCCCAGACGAAGGCATCAGGCTCAATTGGCATGTTTTCAACAAGCTCCTCTGCCTCAATTATTAACCCAGCACGGCCTAAAAGGTCTACCATGCAACCATAATGCTCTGTCCGAGGCCTAAGCTTGTACACACTTGACATGTCCCTAAAATACTTCTGACCCTCTGCCACAAGTCCTCCATGACTACATGCTGCTAGAACTCCTATAAATGTCACCTCATCTGGTTCAATGCCCTTTCTAGGCATCTCGGAGAATATATCCAATGCCATCTCTGCTTCCCCATGCATAGCTAACCCAACAATCATGGCGGTATATGAATATACATCTTTGCATTTCATGCCTCGAAACACCCTAAAGGCTTGGTCGATGCTTCCACACTTAGCATACATATCCACAAGTGCATTGCCTATAAACCCATCTGCCTCAATCTGATTTCTCTCAACATAAGCATGCACCCATTTCCCCAACTCAAGTACTCCAAGATTCGCACACGAATTCAAAACACCAACTAAAGTGACATCATCCGGCTCAAGTCCTACTCTTTGCATCTCCCAGAACATGTCCAGTGCTTCCTTAAACTTCCCTTGATGTGCCAAACCTGATATCATTGAATTCCAAGAAACCACATTCCTCACAGGCATCTCACTAAACACTTTATGTGCAGATTCTGCATCCCCGCACTTCAAGTACATATCAACCAATGCATTGCCTATAAAAACATCTGGACATACCCCATTATCATATAGGTACTCATTTATCTTCCTACCCAAGCTCAAGTCTCCCAATTTAGAGCAAGCAGAGAGGACAATGACCAATGTCATCTCATCTGCCCTCAACTTAGTATCACACATCTCAAAGAAGGCTTCCACGCCTTCTCTGGCGAACCCCATTTTAACATAACCCTGAATAAGTGTAGTCCACGACACCAAGTCCCTCTGAGGACCTTCATCAAACAACATTCGGACATAATCTATAACTCCACAAACAGCATAGAGCCTCATGAGAGTGTTCTTTACGTACACATTGGATAAAACAAGCCCGGTTTTGATAGCATAGGAGTGAATTTGCTGGCCTTCTCTGAGTGCCCGAGACTGTGCACAGGCCTTGAGAACAAAAGGTACAGTGTAGTTGTCAGGAAGAAAGCCATTGACAAGCATATGTCGAAGCAATTCGAATGCTATGAGAAGTGGGTTTGTTTTGTTTTTGGGGTTTGAAGGAAGGCCTTGGATGATGGCATTGTAGAGGCTGAGGCAGAGGTCTGGCTTTTCCAAGTGGTTTAAGAAGGAGAAAATGTAATTAGAGAGGTCTTTTTGAGAAGAAATGGAGAGTTTGGGATATATGGGGTGGTGTTGAGGGAGAGGGAGAGGCCTTGTTTTGATGAGAAATGCATGGAATTGTTTGAGCTGTGTTGTGCTTATTGATTTGCAAGATTTGAGTCTGCCATAAGCATGGACCCATAGTTCTTGGGAGTTCATGTCGTAGGCATATGGGATTTTGCTAGTATTGAGGAGGTGAAAGCTTATGAATTATGATTCCTCTGTGTAATTTTCCTTTTCAACAGATAATCTTCTGTAACAAAGGAAATAAATATTCATTAAGGGGTACATTTGGAAATAGGAATTTCAAATGTAGTGAAATAATCCACACTACTAGTGTTTTTTTGCCGCGAAAATCATTTTCTAGCCTAATATACATAAACAACCCCGTTATAATAAAGTATCAACCATACAAGATCATCAAGAAGCACCAATATTATTCAACCCTTTGCACATCCATGATACATGACATTTCATTGCCATTTCAATATGGCACCATGCAAATTTCTCATCCATTTTAGTATGGATGGTCCAATTTACCATCCCTTTGCTCTTTTCTCTCATTAGTCATTTTCTCAAAAGCATTTACAGCCAACATTTTAACATCCACAAAATGCAGTCATTCAATTTGCGCCCACTACAAAGGCAAAAAATGATCACATTTCCATGAGAGGTCCAAACTCGAGAGAAATAACCACCCACACTAGATCAATTTCAGGCAAGCAACACAAAAGAAAATGCCAAAAGCAATGTACATTTTACTGATGAAATTTCAAATCTATTCATAAACTGAATTCCCCAACACGAAATTCACACACAGGGGGGAGGGAGGAAAAGATAAATTATTAAAAATTTACTAATAGGAAGAGAGAAGGATTAACAAACTCAAGAGTTGGTAAGTGACTAGCTAATGTACTTCCCTGGCTATAAATCCCAACCATCCTTCCGCCCATCGAATTCCCACTTGCGCCCAGCCAAACTTCCATATATCTCAGAAAATTTTAGGAGGCAGTTGCTCCTTATATGGTAGTGAACTTTCGTATTTCGGCTAATCGCAGCACCGGATAACTTTGACGTATCTATAGCCCATGCTGGCCTCACATATTCCACAGTTTGGGATGCGCTAGAATTTGCATACAAGAAATTCATCAGCACGTCCTCGCAGTTAAAAAACTTGTCCACCAGTTCCCTCCCTTGCCTAGCTTCTTCACCCCAATACCTCTCAAAAGCTACTTGACCATCAAGGAAAGCTGCCCCTGTGAGAACCATGTTGTACCCATTATGAGTCCGGGCATATTTCTCACCTCTATACTTCAATGGGGTTCCGGCAATGAGCCGGGGGTAGAAACCCACTATACGATCTGGGTGTTGACGCCATATCCTGAATCCCCGCTCGATATCATTGCAAGTCATCATAATGTCGTCGTCAAGCTCCAGAACAGCCCGAGTCTTTATCAAAGAATCCAACTTGAACCGATTATTCAGTGAGTTTTGTTTCTCTACTCTGATCCTAACTGGCACTGCTGAGTCAAAATCACTCACTTCAGGAGGTATTCCCTTGTTCCACACCACGACAATTTCGCGCACTGAGGAACATCTAGAATAGTGTTTCACATACATTTTCAAATTCCAGAGACGAGCATCATAGGTCATTGTTAACATGGTGAACTGTGAGTAGTGACCTTTCCATGCATAACCTTCCTCTGCCCCATTGCCACCATAGATATATTTAACCCCTGTGCACATAGCTGCAACTCCGAATGCCAAAAGTATAGCAAGAACCAGTCTTCCAGCACAGGTATTAGGTTTAATCCTACATCTGAGGAGTGAAACTTCTCTGTTCAATCGGCTGCAAAACCGTCTCAGTTTGGAAGAAAACAAATATGACCTTTCCCAGAACAAGAATGCATCACTTCTCTTAGCTGAGTTGGGAGTGCACCAATTGAGGGGAATCAAGCACTTCACGACTCCAAGTAGTACACCAAGTAATATAACAAGTATAGCAACAATGGCAACTGAAGCACTACCAAGAACTAACCTCCGAACTGAATCTCCTGAAGGCACCCTGTCTCCATCCATTACTGCAATCCACTCGCCAGTATTTAGTTTCTGTACATCAAGATGATGGTAGCGAGCACCATTCCATGCATTGCGACCCTTACTTGGCTCTGTTAAGCCTAAGGAGACTTCAACTTCTTTATATTCATCTTTAGTAAGAACTTCCACCTTAAAGGTGCGCACCCTTCTCCCATAAGTTTCACCACAGTCTTGACCAAAACGATAAAGATTTCCGTTGTAGAAAAATGGTCTGCCTCCATTTCGAGCCCCAAAGCTCTTGTCAACATTATATATAGGGTTCTTCTTGTGTGGTTTCCAAGGACCAAGGGGCGAGCTGCTATACCAGATTTCCAACTGTCCATTCTTTCTGGTGCCAAATCCACTGTGATCTGAACCAAAAAGCCAATACATTCCACTGTAATTGATTACGAATGAATCAACAAGAGGCTTTTTCATGATCACTTTTTCCAGAGTCCACTGCAAAGGAAAATTTAGTGCTCGGTACAGACGAAGTTCTCCTTTGTCACCACTCTCAGGCATCATATATATCTGAAAGAAACAGTACAAATGAAATTATGCAACAGTAATAAAAAATTTCCCTCAGATAATTAGATGATGGGTGTTTTTGCGCAGGCAATACACCTATACATACGGCCCTAATGCCTTCTACTATGCACCGGAATTTTGATAGCCGAAAGCTAAAATAGCTAACATTTCACCATAACTTCTTCACTATGCACCGGATTGTGATAGCCATTTTGAGTTGATTGCCATATTGAAACCCAAATTTGAGGGTAAGAAAAAGTGATACCCAAATGTCCTGGGCCCACATGTTTGAATACTTAAAAAACTTTAGTTATTTGTATTTGGTTTTCTTTATGTATTTTTTGTGTATACCCATCACAAGATAAATAAATAATGTTATGTTTATCGTTTTTGGGTAATAAAATAGAGAAATTTTAATTTTGATAAACAAATGAAATATTTAAATATATTCCATATTGACCTTAAATTAAAGATCTTAAAATATAATCAATGGTATAACTTTTTTCAATACTTAATTAATATTAAGCATAATTTAACTAGATTAAAATTCTGAGACCCAAATATGAGTATCAGTACCATAGTGAAACTGATACCCAAAAAACACTATTCACACCCCCAAAAGGGATTTGGCTATCGAAAAATGGCTTTATCATAGTAGAAGGCCTAAAGACTACAACAAGACCAAAGATAGCATCAAAAATTGAGCGGAGATAATTTTTTCCTTTTCTGACTTCCACTCAAGAAATATCTGCCTTGGTGGTTGAATCAAATGGGTTGTTATGCATGTAAAAGAAATCAAAACTTACTTGGCCAAGGTAGTTGAAGACATATGGGTAAGAAAGATGCCACTCTTCGTCCAAGGCAATGCCCAATTGCTGCCATGTTGCTCCCTTATCAATGCTTTTTGAAACCCCAATATCTCCTTGCATAGTGATTGAATTTTTGGTTTCATAAAATAAGTATAAAGTATCTCCCTGAAACAAGATGCCAAAATAATCGAATGGTGTGACTAAGTAATTCTAAGCAAAATCCAGTAGTTGACACCTTAAGACATGCTTGTATATGTATATGAGAATATACATATACAAGCATGCATGACACACGTACGTACACACATTTGCAGAGCCAATAAGACTGCTGGCCAAACAAATGGAGCCTTAGTATAATCAAGTAGAAAAGACATCCACTATTTTGAGTGAAATTTGAAAATAGAAAGGATAATTCACAATTCAACTAGAATGATGAAAAGTTTGACAACTTATAATGGTTGTCCCTTCTGCATAAAAACAGCACCACACAAATAATTTTAGCAATTTTTTCAACTACTGGTGGTCCCTGAGTAAGCACTATCAGAATCAACACACGGTCCTACAATATCAAGTTCCTAGATGCATCTATATCCAACATGGACCCACAACCAGTAAAGTCAAGTAAATCCACTATTAAAACAATCTATTGAGAAAAAATCTAAGCCAAGTTCTCACCACAACAATCCAGTGAAGAAAAGGAGTGCCATGTTAGCAACAGAGAAGGATTACTTCCCACTATCCTATGGGTTTTAACCAAAATCATGTCAATCAATCAAGCATACTAATAACACAATGTCAAATGGTGCATGAATGAAGTTTGACACAAATTAACAATAATGAACCACATCCATCATGCACTTAATCTCCTATGCAGTAGAGTAGGAGCCAGTACTGTCAACAAATGGTTTACTAACAAAAACTAATATTACAGAAGGACAAACTGATAATCCAAATCTAGCCAGCACCGAGCAACATGGTGTTTTGACTGAGAGCAATGGTATCCACAAAGTTCAATATAATTGCGACCAACCAGGAATGAAAAGGGGGTGATGGTAACTATATACACACTGACACCTGCACATAAAGATGATTTCTGTAGACAAGTAACACAATCTGGAAAGATCCTCCACAACACCCCCACCCCCAAGAACACACACCAAATGTTACCAGTATTTTCAGATATTCTCCCAGAAGTTCAATTTCTGCCCTTTCAATATTGCATAACAAATGTCCTCTTTGATAAAAAGCATATGGATGTGTAAGATATTGTATAGATGAGTGGATAAATAATTTTGAAACTGCTTGCAAAATATTTCACTGTTTCAAAATTAAATTTCATTATAGTCCAGAATTTCATAACTTAAAAAAATCTAAATTAGTTTTCACATGCAATTAAAGCCTGATTTTTGTTAGTTATACAACTAAATCTTTTTTAAACTACAATGGTCATGCTTTTTAACATCCAAGTATCGAAGAAAACGTTACATTTTCACTTTTCTATTTTCCAGTTCTGCAGAAGTTTATATCATCCAATGCATAATCTGCAAAGTACCAGTTTCCCAAAAAATCAATACCACATAGCATCCAAGCGTCATCTGTTGCAATGCAAACTTCCATCAACAATTTTCATACAATGGTGTATTTAAATTCTACATATGGAAAATCTCCAAGGCCCCACCCTCAAGGGCCAAAAATCTAAACCAACTTCAAATCATCATTAGCAGTTAAAGCAAATTTGTCAACTTACTGAGGCTTCTTAATCTATGTAATAATTCTACATTACACATTAAAAACTTATCAGATATCATTACCAAAACTCCTCAGTATTTATCCGATACTTTGTAAATGTATTAGAACAAAGTTGTTAAACTTGAAAATGTGTGAGATACTTGGTACACATTGGATAAACCTCAAATGCAAATGCACAGCCACTTCTAGTATAGAAAATAATTATAACTAAAGTTTAAACATGAGAAAGGCTTATGATATCTACTATGGATAACTTTTGAAGTGAGAATACATGGAAAAATTAGACTGTTATATGGTAGAAAAATTTATCAAGAATATAACACTTACTAGTGTACACCTCATCATTGTATCCATGTTTTTCCAAATTCATATAAATTGCATATTATCTCTGTCATCGAAACGTAGCATTAATATAGGTTGATCCTTTCTCACATAGAACCATGTAACTTCATCAAAACAACAAAATATCCTAGAGCTCAACTATGAAATCAACAATTTATTTTCAATTAATAACCACCAAACACAAAGTGTAAGGCTCTAGACCTCTCCAATTTCTATATTCGCATAAAAAATTAGAAGACCAGCTATTGCCCATCAGAACGGTAGGACACAAGCCACGTAAATCAAAATCATCCGAATTGCCTTTCACAAGCATAACTATAAATACAATTTTATAACCATTTAGTCCTCAAGGTTATAAACATACAAGTTCCTTGCTTTAGTACAGAAAATTGTTCCTTGAATTCTGAAAATCAGTGAAACTCAATTGAGATGCCATCAATTATATATCGGAAATGAAAAAACTAACTTATTTGAACAAAGACCAGAACAGTTACCTGTACATAGAGGAAAGGATCAGCAACAAAATTACTTGGGAAACCAGCATCAGAAACTGAAGCACAAGTCACAACAGGGTTGGCCACGGGCCAAGCAGCACTCTTGTCCCTCCATACATTCATCTAAACCAAATTCCATCCCATTTTCATAATTCAAATCACCCAAAATCAATAATTTAACAGGTAACACCTCAGAACAATTAAAAAAAAAAAATTTCAAAACCCAAAATCAAAACATACCCAAATAAGCGAAACATAAATTAACCAGAAAAGTTTGCTTAAACAAAAACTTTTCCTCCCCAAAAAAAAAGAAGAAATTTAAGACTATAATATAGGAATTTACAATTTCAATCCACTCTTTCAGCATAGCCAATTTGAACATGTAAAAATCAAAAGCCCACGTCAGTAAACAAAAACTACAAAAAATCACAAAATCACAGAAATACAAAACACACACAAAAACAGTAAAAAAATAGAAAATAAAAACAAAAATCTTACATCCTCTATGGGTTTGAG